>JAQGBH010000854.1:0-41106 GCA_034698265.1 Sminthurinus aureus
GAAATATTGAAAATTGTAAATTCTACATTCGTCGGTACCGAAAACGTCGGTACCGTCGGTATAACTTCACAGACATCGATTGCAAAGCTTAGACAAAAAATACCCAAGCAATTTTTTCCCTAAAAATACTTCGACATGTGACCTATTTTTAGAGTTATTATGCAAATTTGAAACTTGACTGGAAGACTGTCAAAATTTGACCCGCATTTAAGTTTCGGTCATTTTTGTACAAAAACTCGCTCCGCAGGGAAGCCAATAAAATATCTGTGGTCCAAAAAATCAAAATTAGTTACTCCCACGTACTCATTTGCTTAATGCAAAGTTTTGGAACTTTTAAAAAATTCCACGTGGCTCAGAAAAAATTCTGAATTCATTAAAAATTCAATTGCATTTTTGAGCAAAAACCTTTCTCTCTGTATAAAACTTTTTTGTTTGCATGATTTTGGAGAGTAAAAAAACAACAGAGTGCACAGTGCACAGTAGGCACAAAAGATCGATTCCGTTGCTAAACCCCCAAAAATGCATCATGGAATCTTAATAAAAAATAGTAACTGATTTTGACCTCAGTATAACAACAGTCTTATTGTTAGTCTACTTTTTAAAATTTTAATTTTCTGATCAAAAGTACCCAGGGGATATTTTAACATGTTAACTACGAACTTCATATTGGGCTCATTTTTTAGAAATTTATTGCGGAGCTTAAATTGGTACAAACCATAACAAGACTCTTCCGAGTTTGCTCACACCAGTCAAAAATGGGCGGAGGAAATGGATAAAAACACGTTAACTACAAAACTTTCCCCAAAAGTAGGCGTCTCAACGGAATTTCCGGGAAAAATTTTCCCCACCTAAATCCGGAACAGACTGGCTGCGCACTACCTTTACACGTCGTTTGAGCCCAAGAACGTTGAAATCTGACGACTTTTCCGGATTTTGTGGTATTTTTAGAGCATGTCAATAATCATTATTCCTGTTAAAATGCAAAACCAGACTTTTTTTATATACTCCGCAAAAAATGCTTGGAAATCGACAAACGTTGTCCCATTTCAATCTTCTTGGGCTTTAGCAAGGTGGCATAAATGTGGGCATCACTTCTGGTCCGAATTTTATCGAGAAAAATTTTTCCCGGAAGTGCCGTCGAAACCTCTGAGGAATTCTCAAATTTTGCTCCGGAGGACCAACAAATAAAGAAATAGGGGTTTCTCGTAATTTTCCGATTCACACATATTAGTCGCACTCGTTAGACGTCAATGGAGTCTAACATCAAAATAAAAAAAGGTGAACAACTACAAAATTGCAGAGTTCTGGAATAATGATTATTTCCTTGGAATCAACGAGACTTGGTCCAACAGCCATAAAACGAATACCCGTCGTTAGATCTTTACTCAAGTTAGTAATTTTGAACCGGGATAAACCAGGGCACATCTCTAATTTTTTTCAGTTTTTTCCTGCCCGGATTCCGGATTTCCCGTAACGACCCCTGAGGATTTGACGGATTTTACTCCTCAGGACGATAAAACAATGAAATCGGAATTACTCAAACACATCCGCTCCAGACCTGTTAGCCGCATTTTTCAGATGTCGATTGAGTCTCATATCGTCAAGATCCGACAACTTTTACGGAAATTGTGACTTTTTTCCGGAGCCATGTTGAAAATCAGCATCGTGAAATTTTGGATTTTCAACTCGTGCCGGGGAAAATGTTGGCAAACGCACAAAAGTTGTCCGTTCTTGATGGTGTTGGACTCAATCGACGCCTGAAAAATGCGGCTAGCAGGTCTGGGGCGAATGTCTTTGGGAAATTTAGACTTCATTGGTTTTTGGTCCTCCGGAATAAAATCCTTGAAATACTCAGAGGTCGTTACTGGAAATCCGGAATCCGGGTTGCAAAAAAATTAGAGGTGTGTCCTGGTTTATTGTGATTCAGAATTACTAACTCATGTAAAAATCCGACAACTTATACTCATTTTATGACTGGTGGACCACTTCACGTTGATCACACGGAAATAATCATTATTTCAGAAAATCTGCAATTTTGTAGTTGTTCACCATAACAGGCATTTGAACTGCATATTTTGAAAAGCATAAAATATGCATTTAAAAGTGCTTTTCTTGAACAAAATTTTACACTAGATAAAATTACTTTTTGTTTCGGAAATTTGCACTAGGTATAATAGGATTTTGGTACTGGTACGTAGTGAATTTTCCTTAAAATATCCTCTCCTTTGGTACAATTTGACTCCGAAAAACGACCGTTATTGAGCTGGTTTGATGGAGGTTTGTACGGCACCCAATCTGCTATCTTCTCAATTCAACAGTGAACAATTAAAAGATGAATAATGTTGAAAAATCTACAAAAAATGTGTTGGGGACTTTACATATTTTTCTCAATCATCATCATCAGTCAAATAATCAATATTCAAAACATAATCGAGACAAAGCAAAAATAAAACGAGAGCGTTTAAATTTGGTTTTTAAAACATGAGTTTTTAGTCATTGAAATGCATGGATAATGGATAAATTTAATGCTTTATTTAAGTTTATTTACCCCTAAAAACACTGGAATGAACAAGAGACACGATGGTAGCCAAAATAATAAATTCCAAAAGAACTTGGAATTTATGATCAATTATGATCTTGAGAAGGTGATCCGTCAATTTTTTTCTGTTAGCTTTTGTTCTCTAGATTTCAAATTTCAAATACTTTTACAACTGCAATTTATGCTGTACGATTTATAATAAACTCAATTCAATTGGATGCACAGTTTTTGATCGGAATCAAAGAAACATGTTTTTGAGCTTTTTTTTATGCTCAATTTTAAGGAGCTTTTCGTTATGTTTTAAGTATTTTGCGTTTTATTTATTTTCATCTTTGGTCAGTTGTATAAATACAAACTTTGAACCGAAATGTTCTTCAATTTACAAAAGACATCATCATTTTTCATTTGTAAAAAGCTCTTTCCATTCTGCTTCTCTTCTCAATTCAACAGTGAACAATGAACAACTAAAAGATGAATAATGCTGTAAAATCTAGACAAAATGTGTTGGGACTTTACATATTTTTCTCAATCATCATCATCAGTCAAAAGTTGAGTATTCAAAATACAAAAGAGACAAAAATAAAACGAGAGCGTTTAAAGACTATCTAACTGTGGTTTAGTTAATTGTGATTAACTGGTAAAAGCTACAAACTTGAGATTTTGCATACATGTTCTCCGAGTAAAATCCTATCGATTGACATCAAAACCTCTCACGAAAAGTCAGTTTTAATGTGTTTTATTTAATGAAGAAGGTTGAGATGCCGAAAAATAGACCACAGTTCCCCCGGATAACCCTAAATGAAAAGAAAGTATGTTAATCATGTGCTGTAATCTTGGATAAAGGACAACTTTGAACCCCTTCATTATTACATATTAATGTGTAAGGATGAATATTTTAGCCCATCCGTCTAGAAATGAATTACGTCTTATGGAAAGTAAAACTTTGAAAATATTCGGCTTTTTGTGTGGATAACATAATAATTTACTTTGAATGTACAGTGTACATTGTACATACTTAAATATTATTATTATAATATCAAAGTACATCATAATAAATCATACTTCTCCGCTGCTAAAATTTTATGAACACAAATTCAACCACGAAATGTATTAGAGCGTTTTAACTTGCAGAAAAACAATGGAAAACGGAAAGAAAGGAAGAAATGTTCCTCTTTAAATTTCCAATGCTTCTTGATATGTTTCAACTTTCAATATGATGGAAAATGAATATATCTGTAATTTTATGAAAAATGAAAGGAGATTAACATTTCGCATGTTTCTCATTTCTCACTCAATAAACAAAGATACATAAACATGATAAATGCCGTTTGCCATTTGCTAATAGTATTACTAATTTATTAAAACAACATTATTCACAAGCTAAATAAAACTTTTTGATTTTGTTGACCTTTTCATGTTGTTTTGTACGGTGTAGGGTTGAAACACATTTACTTATTCATCGTCTGTCATTGATCATGTAGTAAATTAGCTCTATTTTTATTTATTGATTCCGATTATTTATCATCTTGTTTAATTTAAACTATACATATAATTCATAATACACTTAATATATATTTGGTACATACATATGTACATATTATATATTATAATAATATAGTAGACAAAAGTAACATGTGTATATATATTTAATTGTAACAAACAATAACTGAAATACAAGTAAACGATGATACATAATAATATACCACTTTACACCAATAGTGTGACATTTAACGTTATATATTTAGATGATAAATACTCGATAATATTATATAATAATTAACCATGCACAGGAGTGCAGTGTACATTTTGTACAGTAATTACTTAGTAAATAAGAGCATCATAGGACGATTTAAGCAAATGAAATGATGAACAGTAGACAGTTGACTAATGCATAACTTTTTATGTGTTACATGTAATTTTATGATTGTAAATGGTAAATAGATAATAATATAGATAATAGATACTTGTACGTATTATGAAGATTGAAACTGTTTTTTTGTTACATATAGGAATGTATCTTCTTTCTTTTGCATGCTACAACAACAAACACTGACTAGCTGAACTACTGTTGTGAATTGATTGTGAATATGTATATTTTATGAAGAGATACAATTTTTTAGTTTAAAACTATGTTTTTTTATTATATTATACATCTATTATACATATACCTAATATCTAATAGTTATGCTGTTGTACCATCCTCATTAAACTACATACTTGTTAGTATGTATTATGTATGTAGAATGTTCTGTGTATCAAGTATCAAGTCATGTGTAAATATTACGTATCTATAAATTTAATATAATTTATGACTCTCATAGTCTGATTGATGTTTTTTACTTTAGCATTTCCAGTTTCCAGTATCAGATAGCCGATGACATAATCAGATGTATTTAGGAAAAATACAAGACAATACAATTTCTTTTTCTTTATTGAATGTTCCAACTTTGAACTTTGTATCATTTACAATTTACACAGTATTTGACTTGAAAACTGAAACTGATTGTGAATTGTGAGACAACTAGAAACTAGAAATCTAAAATGGGTCAGTCAAAAGTTTCTTTTTCATGCAGACAAAGATAAGATTGTATTGGATTGGTTTGGATTGGATTGGATACATATTCAATGTACAATGCTCTTTTTATTTTGATTTCAATTGCCCAAATTCTACAGTTGCGGACATTTCATTATCACATAAATAGTAATGCACGTTTAATAACATATATAGATAGATGATATTATAGTTATGTACACATTACACATAAGGTGAATAGAAGAATAAGAATTTAATAAAAGTTGATACAAAGAAGAGAGGAACTAATTTATTACACACTAAAATCTACAATCTACAATTAACGGTAAGATCACAATTTACTCATATGGATTATGTGGATGAATTAATGATAATGTCTTGTTTCCATTCCTACTCTATAATAATACACAGAATATGTACGCATCTTACAGGTTTTTAATCATTATAATATATTTTCTACAATATTTATATGCAATTTAATATTTAATATTTACACTCTATATTACAGTGAAATGTACATGCATTCAGTAGACAAAATTAATTATCTACTAACTACCCCTTAATAAAATGAGGGAAAGGAGGAAAATGAGAACAGAGATTGAAATTATTCAAATTCTTCTGGAGACTATCTGTAGAGGCGATGGAACTAAAAGAAATACTATTTAAAAATGGAATCTTTGTTTTATTCCCTGGAAATTAAATATGAAACATGTGGGTATTTCTGTCGGACAAAAAGAGAAAGTATGATTTGTTTTGTTTATTCTTTATGGACATAATTTGACAAGAAAGGTTGATTTTGGTTGAGAGCTGATGGTGCATTCCGCTTGAACATAACTGAATGAGGATTAAATGAGGCTCCACCTGCAGCTGACTCAACAGCAAAATCATTTCCGGCTGCTCCATTCTGATTTTCGATGAGCTGAAGAAAGAAAGAAAGAAAAGCAAAAGAATGTTCGTCAGACTCATAACTCATAACATTTGTGATAATACTGTAAAAATTATATTAGTCAATAGTTATTATTATAATTATTATTTTTATTACTTCTCTGAGTAAATCTCGGAGTTTTTCTAATCGATCATCTTGACTTCTTGTGGGCAGGTATCGGCAACTCACCGTCACCATTTGGGACATCAGTACAACGGCCAAAAATGTCCACATGATCACTCGGGCAGAATTTGTTGCGTCTCTTTGTTGGCTCACCATTTTGAATTTCAAGAGTTTTCTTTGTTTTACAAGTTATTGCACAAAAAAGTACTGTATTGGCTCTAAAATGAAATACAGAATACAAAGAAAAGAGGAAAAATTAATGTTTTTCATCTTTCTGAATTTTCCATAGGACATTTAAATTCATAATAATTCTCTTTGTTCTCTGCCCTGTGTTCTGTGTGACAGTATGAATTTATGCTTAAAAATTACGAGAGTTCAACTAAAAGTATATAAAAGAAGGAAAAGAGAAGAGCATACAAAATACAAAGACAAAGTTTATTGAATGCACGTTTTCATTATTCATTATTCAGTATTCAGTGCTTGTGGATTCCTCTACTCCTTTCCCTTATTGTTACGTTATGACGTCATTCCGAGCTCAAAGCGTGTGACAAAGAGTGCGACATCTCATTTGCATAATGAGCACATTAACTATTATGTGCATACTTTTTTCTGTAAAAAAAACGACCTCCACATTCCACATTTCATGAACGTTGATAAGGTCAAATCCTTATGTTGCACACTGTATACTGTATATAGATATATTACATGTAATATACGCGTAGCATAAAAGGGTGAACAATGGGGCAAGTTTTTCCAAAATAAAACAAGAAACAAGACACATTACGCATGGTATAATTTACTAAAATAGGAAAAAGACGACAGTTTACGATTCCGAATTGATTAAAGAACAAAAAATGCCTTCGCGATTGTTCATTTCTGTTCTATGTCAAAGGGTAAATTTTTGAAATGTGAAGGTAGTACAAAACTATACATTATGATCATTCATACGAGGCGTTAGTGAAGGTCAAAAGCTAAAATTACTGTTGAAAGTTGTCAAGTACAGTACAAAAATTGTTTTATAAGGTGGGGAAAAGAAGGATTCATAATTCATCATGATGAGAGCTTTAAGCTAGTTTTTTTTACAATTTGTGACTTTATTGTAGAAAAATTGTACTACTTCCAATATTTAAAGGGATGATACACTTTTGACTTGCATAATATGAAAGTCTGGCAAAAATTTTCTCTCTTCTATTTCAGCAGCGCGTTTTTACGTATAAGCTAAAAATTCTACTAATGACTCGATTACGTTAAGAATTTGTCTCTTACGGTTTGCAGTATGCTTAACATTTTGCGATAAAAGTACCAAATAAAAAATAAAGGAGTATTGGAGCAGATTAATCGCACTTCACACCTACGCACGTATACTTACTAATGTATAGAGAATAGAGAAGCACTTGTCAAAAAGACATAAGATATAAAGGGTTTGAAATTTGAAATGGAAAAAATTTAGCTTTATGTGTTCCTACAAATTTATGCAGCCTAGCAAAACACTCTGCTGGCCCGACACATTTTTATTATAATTCTTTTAAAAATATTCTGATAGGAATTTTAATGCGCATCTTCTCACTGCACTAAAGGATTGCGACAGTAATGATAATATCTGTAAATTTGGCTTCCTTCCTTTTCACCTGCTTCTGTATTCTGTATTTCTAGCTGCATTATCAAATTATATGAAATTACTTGTACTTTGTACTGTATATAATGTACGTATGGCCTCATTATAAAAAAAACTACAGTCACTATAACTTTATTGTTGATTCATGCAAGTGTAAAAGCGCAGTTCCATCATTATCAAAATGTACATCCCCCTCCTATTATCCCAAGTCAAGAACAAAGAAATAATGATCGTTCTATAAATAAGATTGTTCTGCATCTTTGTACTTTGTACACGAAGTATGTATATTTTGTAAGCTCTTCAATCTTCACGTACATTTTTATACATAATTTGTAGCAAATTTTATTACTCAGGTATAATAATAATTTATTATTGTTTTTTCCTTCCTCTTCTTCTTCTTTTTCTTTACTCCTGTTTTTGCTTCAGGGTTAATTTTGTAAATTCCTTTCATTTCCCAATTTCAAATTCAACTCATGTACATGGACAATTTCATTCAGCTGAATTGTCTTTTAAGGAGCGATAGAAAATTGATTTAACTGCAAATTGTCAAAACATATTTTTTGGCAAGTGGGGGAAAAGAGAGCAAACTGATGACTGATGACAAAGATTACTTGTACATTGTACATCATCACTGCCATTTATCCAAGAGTTCCAATTTTGGTAAGATTTTAACAACTACAAACTACTATTGATTCTAGGTTTAGGATTCAGGCACAAGAAATTTAGGTTCGCTACCTCTTTTGACTCTTGACAAAGTACCGGCAAAGGAAAAGAAAAAGACATGAACAAAAAAAGAAAAATTATAACGAAGAAACATTTTTCGGCAGAAGGCAGAAAAAACAATACGACGTCAATGATAGAATTTGCGATATGGATGGATAAATGAAAAATGAAGGCATATGATAAAGAATTGGGAATAAAGAACAAAGTACACCCAAGGAAAGGGAAAAGTGTTCATTTTGTGTGTGTCAGAGTGTAAGTGTGTGTAAAAGTAAAAACGGCCCTGGATGTGCATTCGAGTGTTGAAATGTAATGTCAACAGTGAAAATGTGTCGGCATAGTTTAAGCTTGAAGCTTGAATGAGACTTGAGATCCCAATCCAAATCCAAATCCAAATCGGAATTCTGTCAGCCTGTCTCTGTCTCTCTGCCTACTGTCTATCTATTTGGACTATTTTGGACTTGGGACTTGAGAATTGAAAGATCGGTAATGGGGATGGGATGTGAACTGCATATGTTATGTTTCTTTACTCAACAATTTTAGCTCTAATACACACATCATGGACTTGGATTTGGATTGGGATTTTCCCTCAAGAAAGAAGATATAGAATAGACAAACGTCTGTTATACTTTATGCTAGTTCCCATTTCCCATTTCTCATACATACAGTGAAAAGCTCGCAAGTAATGCTAAAAATACAGGATGGAAGATGGGAGATAGTAGAAAGAAATGTGAGATAGAATATAGAAAATAGAAAATGAAATATCAAATATATATACTGTCCCCATTTACCATTTTCTTAAATGCTCTGAAACTATCTATCTAGTATCTAGTTGAGGATTTTGGATTTTAGAGTAACCCGAACCGAACGGGCGGACAGTGAAAGTCAAAAGTGGATAAATGGAAAGGGACGAGGGAAGGAAAATGAAAAGCTGGAGCATGGAGAACTGAGAAGAGACTGAAGAAAAACGGAGAAAAGAAAAGAGTAAAAAAAGCTCATGCCAGTTTTGGCTTCGAGTCAACATTCACATTCATCCGAGATTCAAAGTAAGGAATGCTTATCGTTAGTGTGTTAACAGTTAACATGGAGTATGGAGTTGTCAGAGTGGCCTGTATCTGTCGACAAACCATAAAGCTAAACTATTCACATTGTACCATGTACCATGTACATTGGACATTGGGCAATGTACATATTTGTACAAGTAGTTTCTTTATTATCTATACTACTTCACTAGTCCAGATTCTAGATTTCAGATACTGTACACATTTTTAGCCATGTTTTTACCATTCCATACTAAGATGTCCCATTTTGTCCGTACAAATATTCTGGCTCTATTTCCTTCTTTCCTATCTCATCTCATCTCACTTACTCATTTATCACTAGAAGAGTCTCCAGTCTCCAGACTCTAGGCTCTAGACTCTCAACAACAACAAGATGAACACTCCAGCTGTACTTGTACTTTGGTATATTTTCTGTCTCCTGTCTCACAAGCCAGAACTCAGAGCTCAGAGTAACAAGTTCAGTAAATTAAGAGAGCTATTTTCTCCCTCTTTGAACTCGGAGGATTTCATTTTTCATCACCCCGTCCCCCCAAAAAACGATATTTCTTACTTTAAAGAAATAAAACGAAATGAAATGAAACCCAAAATTGTAAGAAAAACTATAAAGACCACACACTTTTATTCTATTTTACATTCTACCCTCCACACTCTACATTCTACATTACACATGATTGTCTGACTTCCACAACATGAAATAAAATTTTGTAAAATTTCTCAATATTTTCCACCCCACTAAATCTGGAATTTAGATGCATTATCTATGATCTACATTTCAAGTTCTGAGTGCACAAATGGCTCATTAAAGAGTTGCATATTCCACATTAACATTGTGGGACAGCATAGAGCTACATATGGAGTTTATCCATTTCTTTGAATTGCTTAAAATTCCACATTCCAAATCTCAGTAATGGAAAATGGAAACATTAATAGATGTAGAATCAAATGATAAAAATTTTAGGCTACTGTAATGATCAGAGTCAAGCGTCAAGATTCAAGAGTCTAGAATTTAGAATTCACAATCTAGAGTAAAATTATTTTTTTTTTTCAGTACCAAAGTTCAAATTTTTCTTGTTGTCTATTTTACTGTTTGTTGCATGTGTAGAAGAAGATAAAATGTCAAAAATCCACTAAAGCCATCTTCATTGTCCATTGCCCATTGTGCATTGCATGTTATATAAAATGCACAGTACATAAATGGTATTAAACATCAAAGGATTGAGTGCTCTCCTCTCCCATCATCATCTTTGATCATCTTTGAAGATCAAATTTACTCTAATATTTTTTTAGTCTGTAGAGTGTAGAGTATGACCTTTGAAAATGGAAAATGGAAAATTCGAAAAAATATCCTATAATCAATAAGGATAAGGATAAATAAACTTAATGTCATTAGTCGCATATCAAGAGCAGAGAAAAATATATACACAGCCAAGATATATGCTGTAAGCTGTGAGTAAATATCAAGCCAGTGAACAAGGAACAGTGAAAGTATGAGAGAGAAAGTGAGAATGTGGCTTGTTCTTGTTCTTGTTGAACTTGAGGCTAGATTGCAGACTGTACGCTTTATACTTTATACAGTAAAGGCTGAATGAGTGGGTGGTTTTACAAGTTTACAAGTTTGTTGATGTTAATAACAGTAAAGAAGAGTTGTTGAATATAAAATTTTCAAGAGAAAGTAGTTGATGATGGTGCTGATGATGTGGTCCTCCAGATTCAAGAGACTAGATTCTAGATTCTAGATATTTGGCAGTTGGCATATATAGTAAACTCTACAGCCCACAGTCTACAGTCTACAGTCTATATCCATCCACTGGATTCGACTATCCACGGACGTCTTACGTCTAATGTACTGATGGTGACGACTAAAAGGATTCCGACACTCATATTTACAACCTTCATAACATCAAACTGTGCTGTGTTCAGTGTACAATGTACAATGTAGAGCTAATTCATAATCTGTACATAAGGAACAACGAGCTAAAAAAGAAAGTCTAAAAAGCCATTTCCTATGGATGGACATGGACGAGTACACAAGAAACACAGATATTACACAGTTATTAGCGTCTCTAGTCTGTTCAGAGTAGAGCAGACAGTTTCAAGATTTTTTACTCGAGATTATCCTCCTCAAAAAAACATGGTCCGTCGTCCGTCGTTCTTGTTTATTTTTATTCTCTTCATGGGTGCTTTCTTTCGTCTCATCTCGTCTCATCTCAGCTCAGCTCATCCCATCCACTGATGTAATATCCGTATCCATATCCGTATTTACGTAAATTGTACTGGAACTGGAACTTTGTTCTTTTGTCAAAAATATCTCTACAGATAATCTCTGCTTCTCTTTTCCTTGATGTCTTGATTCTTGATTCTTGATGTTCTCCAAACTCCACTCTCGACATGAAGCATGCCATATAAACTACCAGTACATTTAATACAAGTACAAATGGTATATAAATTACACACTACACGCTGTAAAGAGGCATAATATAGCTATTTTTCCCTATTTGTTATCTCCTACAACATACAATCCACAATACTATCATTCTTTGTACTTTCCATTATTTATCGCCTACTAAAAATACAATAGATATTATTCAGCATTCTCAATTCATGGACCATGAACTGTACCCAGAAACCACTGTTTTGCACAATACAAAAGATATGCAAACAAAATGTAAAAATGTATGCATCAGAGTTTGTTCTCTAAAATTTAGACCAAATTTTCAAGTTTTTCTCATGCTATCCGCCTTAATGTTTAAGTAATGAATAGGCGCTATCAAAACTTTTGAAACCAACTAAAATTTAAAATTTAACAACAAATATTTCATTGTTGAAAAGTTTGAGATTTGGCTAGAGTCTAGAGTCTAGAGACTAGAGACTATAGAGGTCATGTCACATACCATGGAAAAGAATTGAAACCTCTATAATCCTTATGCCACAAATCCGACCCCAAACTCCAAACTCCAAACTTCAAATCAAAAGCCCACACAAAAAATTATTGAGGAGACATTAAAAAAATATTATACAAGATGAGCATGAACACCTAAAATTGTAGATTGCCCTCAGAAAAAAATATTATTGTGGTGTCTAATGTGTTTATGGTCGAAAATCTCACTAAAATCTTATTAAAATATCATTAGATTCTCATTGAGTCGCATTAAAATGTTACTAAAATCTCACTAAAAATATTGAATTTCATATGTAGTGAGATTTCCATGGAAATCGATTAGATTCTCATTGAATTTTGATGGAATTCAATGAGATTTTCGACCGAAGTCGTATTAAAACCTTACTAAAGTGTACCATTAAATCTCATTAGATTCTCATCGAACACAATAACATTTTTTTATGAGGGTGTATTGTCAATCGTCCAAAATATTTTCCAGGAAAATTTACTTTTGTACATTGTACATGCGTCGTGTTTGAACTATACAGATATGCAGATGAACACGATGCACACAAATTAAAACTGTTTATTTCGTCATGTTTTTCCGCTTTACAATAACTAATTATTGTGCATTGTACACAGAATGCTGCACAAGTTTAACTTTTCAAGGAGTGACAGGAAGTAGAAATTATAAACTTGATCCATTTACTTTGTTTCATTTCATTCAAGGAAGATGCCCGAGGACCCGAGGCTACCAGGAAACGTAGAGAGAGATACAGAGCGAGGGAGAGAGTTCTTTGTCGTCAAAACGACAAGCTTTGAGCTTTAAGAGTACATTTGGTGAATATGTGTAAAGAAATAAGCAAACGTGTACATTTAAATGTGTATGTATAATGTATATCATATCTATTATGCCTATCCCTTTCTCCAACTTGTTCCCGTTGACTTTCAAAGCTGGATTTTCTTTAATATAACATAAATTACATCTCTGTGGTACATAATATATGCCAAAACGAAAGAAGCCTTAGTCAGTTAAAAAGAAAAGGAAAAGTAAACTATTGTGTATTGTGTATGTTATGTGTTATGGTGTTTGATGTGCATAAAATTTTTTAAGAGCTCCTACTCAAATTAGTCAAAGCCTGAAAGTCTGACAAGGAATTTTTTTATTGTGTGTAATCCTAGACGAGGGTTATCAACTTCACCCTGAATAACTTGACAGACCTACAGAACAAAGGCTTGGTGTATTTACATTGTACATTGTACAGTGTATATTGTACATTGAAAAAAGTAGGAAAGAAATATGAAGCATTCCTGTCGAAAAGAAAGTTCGGATTACACAACTTATTGTAAACACTAAACACTATCCCAAGTACACAGCTATACCGAAAGTAATATACACATGTCGTACTAATACACAATGTCAGTCTCTTAAAGTCGTTGTAGACGCGACAAACGGAGTACTTCAATTTAGAAACACAATTATACAAATCTTAATGAAACAAAGGAGAATAACTCGGAATTCTTTATACTTGTTGTTTTCCCCCCAGTTTTCAGTTTTTAGTATTATGTTCACAAAGCAGGTCAAGTATTCCCGGAAAATGATGCGACTAATCTCTCATCTTTTGAACTTTGAATTAACTAAATACTGAAAATATAATGTCGGCAACAGCTGAGATTTATCATTTGTAGTTTGTAGTGTCTTTCAAATTCCAAAACAGCGGCATTATTCTGTTTAATATCTCATGTACTGAAAATGTAAAACCCACTTTGTTAAGGCTCAAGGCCCAAGTCAAAACCACAGTCAAAGTCTTTTAATCTAGTTTAGTTAATCTTCTTTGGTATGATGAGATTAATTTGAATAATTCTAACAAGTTGAAAACTTGTTAAGCAATCATAAAATCTGTTCACCACAAAAATGAAAAAAATGACATGATCCATTTTAAAAATTAGGTGGTTTGAATAAAGAATAAAACAAACAAAATATCTAACGAGTTTGAAGTACATAAACCTTAGAATCTTGTAATCTCATAACTTTATTAGAATTCAGCCGAGGACTTTATATTATTTTCTGTCTCTCTCTCTCTCTCTCTCTTTAATAGCATTATAAATTATAATGACGGCGTTGTTTTCATTTGACTTGTTTTTTTCTTAGAGTTTTCTTAGTAAAACAAACTTGGATCTTGTAGATGAAAAATTATAGAAAATGCTCGCTATTTCTAAGCCATAATGTAATAGTAAATAACACAATAGTGAATAGTGCTGAAAAAAAGAGCCAGAGTCAGAGTTTCTCTATTCTCTATCCAATTAAGATGTACATTGTCTACAAAATTATTCATGACCCGCTATTCATAAAAATCTTGTCAAATCTTATTGTTATTCTTTCTCCATTACTTTAATCCTGAATCCGTTGGTGGATTCTGGATTCTGTGCAGGAAATCCGCTTTTTTCAAGCTTGTCGTTTTGGCGACAAAGATCCGTTTCTTTCATAAACTTTCCACTTGAGCTTGACTTTCTGTTCTCCCTTTTCTCTTCCTTTTGCTTCCTTTCAACTTTCAATTTTCAATACTACACTATAACAGTTTATGCAATTCCTTTATGCTGTGGCTTGTTAAAAATAAAATCACCAGCCTTGAGGATGTTCTTTATAGTTTAAATTTTTTTTAAATGACAAAAATGACTCTTGTAAGTTGTAAATTATGCAGGTTTTATGCATTTAATACTTGGTTTTGCAGCCTTTGACGGTTAATGTCGATCGCTAAAAAGTACAAAGGAAAGAGGTCCACTTGCTGTTTGGATATCCGTAGATTTTTGACGGTTTGTTCGTGAAAGAATGGAAGTGGAATAAACACTTTTTCTGACAATTTTCTTGGAATATTTCAATGTGTCTAGAATCTAGAATCTAGAATCTAGTGTCTAGAATTTAGAATATATAGAACTTAGGAGCTAGAGTCGAGAGTCTAGAAAAAGAAGAGAGCAAAAATGACTTGTAAGTTTTACGTTCTACATTCTACGTACATTTGACATTCTGGAGCGATTTGTCACCCATTATTATACATACTATAGTCAGTAGTCAGTAGTCAGAATTCACTCTCCATCATCTTCACACAACTTGGAAATGAAATGAAAGCCTGGTTGACTTTCTCCTTGTGTGTACATTATTTCTATTTCTATGTCCTGTGTCTATTTATTATTTATTATTACATATGCTATGAAAAAGAATGACAAAAATACTAAAATCTAAATCCAAAGTGGTGAATATTGACGGAGGAAAAGTGAGAGGAGAATGAATACGTTGCTAAGAGTACACATTACATGTAACATTCGTCATTCACCATTTATCCAAGTACTATTGATGTCTGTGCAAAAACTAACATCCAGCATTTTATCGTACAATGTACAATGTACCATTTTCCTGTACAAAACAGTGATGACAGCTAATAATTTTGCTGTACAACTCCTGTCTTGTACAAAGCACAAATCTAATAAGACTTGAATGGCACTTTCATCATTCTGCTTCCATTTGCCTCTTGCCACTCGTACAAAATACAAAAATGACAACGAAAATGACAATGCCAATGCAATGTCAGCATACATACACGATCCCCCACTTTCTCATTTTGACGAGCAAGTACATAGTAACGTTTTAGCTGCTACATAACTAAATATGACATTGTAGATTGTAGCCAAGTATTTGTCTTATATTTCAATCCTTGGTTACAAATCAAAATCAATATTGTTATTACAGTCTTGTAGTTTTTAATACTCACATTAGAAATCAAAGGCTTCTGGATTTTGAACAAAAAAGTTATATAAACAATGCATTTTTTGTTTTAAATCTGACGGTCAATTTTTGTACTAAGGATTTAATACAGTCTGAAAACTGAAAATCATAACCCTATGAAAAGCGTAAAGATTTACATTGCTAAAAATTTGTGATATTTCAATACTCAATACAGATAATATGTAATATGGGATGTACCTTGTGCAATATGCATAAAGTATGGACTTTGGAGTTTCGTACAACAAACAACAAAGATGAAGAAAACAAGTCATTCACCATTTATACTTTACAGTTTGCGTCATAACAGCGTACTATCCTCGTAATGCTTCAGTAGACAGTAGACAGTAGAATTGTAGAATTGTAGAATCATGTAAAGATGACAGGATTATTGTCACATGACTCATCGGCAGTTCAAATACCATTAACCGTTCCCCGTTCACCATTTCATTCTACATACTTGTAAATAGTAAATACTGTCTGTCTGTAGTCCGTAGTCTGTAGTCTGTATGTACCTTCTACTTCTTGAACTTGTTATCTTTTCATAATTTTCAGAGTTCTGAGACAGATACAGAATACACGGTAGAAAGTACCTATTAAAGTTGGCGTTTCTCCATTATATTATTGAATTATCCCTAGCACGATTCAAAATTACATTAGAATTATCACATAAACGAGATGAGTCCAAAATTGAGATGAGACAGCCAGAGTCAGACGATTGTGAAAGGAAAAGTAAAGACAAGAATCAAGATACAATGTTTTCAGTTTTCGAGTATTAAATGTTCATACATGTTTTTGTACGGCGTAAAATGTACAATGTAAAACGCATAATGCATAATAGTTGCAATTTACATGATATTATAGTTTATAGTACATAGACATGTATATTTTCATTAGTCGATTATCTCACGGGATGAAAATGAGAGGTCCGTTTTGGTTTCACAAAAAGAAAGAGGTAAAAAGCTCTAGACTCTAGACCCGAGACTCTCAAAACTCGAGTTTAAAGTAGCCCCAAAACACCAACACAAAACGGACCCACCGATAACCTTCGCTATTTGGTCTAGCGTGAAATACACAAACATAAAACTTGCTAGAAACTAGAAATAATCATTCCACTTTATTAACTAGTTGAGAATAGACACAATTGCACTCATGAATACAAAATATGCGAGATCCTTTAGAGTAAAATCATGAACTTTACATTCTAGATTCCAGATTTAGATTCTAGATTCTAAATCCATCAATGATTCTGCAATGTGTAGAGTGTAGAGTGTAGACCTTACTTGTAGAATGTAGAATGTACCAAGTTCTAAAAACACTGCCCACGTGAAAGTTGAATGGCTAGTAGAGAGTATGGAGTGGAAATAGAAAGAGAGCGGGTTATTGGGATACAATAATTGAGTCGCTTGGAAATTGGGAAGCCAAAAGCCTCCATTTAGCTATCATGGATACCGTGGCTCAATTAGGCTATTCAAAATCAACTGTCCGATTCCTGTTCAATTATCTTAATCCGATAGAACTTGCATGTGCTTGGAATATTATCCAGATTTCTACAACGATCCCTCTCTCACAAACACACATTACTACATACTACACACTACACACACAAGGCATAATAAATAGTTTGAGCATTTCTGCATTGTGCCTTGGTTATTTTATTTTTGAATGTTATGGCATGTTTTTCCACGCTTTCTCATTACTTCTACTCCATTTCCACATTCCACATTTGGAAATCAGAAACCTTGAGTTTTTGAGAATTGAGGGTTGTGAGCGTGAAAAACAGTTGATGATTTGTAGAAATACAAAATACGATAGGAAAATGGATAGCTGTTATGACGTGATAGTTTTATAAAAAGAAATGAGGCAAAAATCAGAAAAAAACAAAGTCATTGAATTTGTTTTTATGCAAACTGTAGTCTCTGTCTTTGCGTCCATTTTGAATTCTAAATTGTAAACATGATTGAATTGTCATTCAAATTTATGTTTTCACAAATTTAGCTTGTCTTTTTTCTACAACTGACCTTTATTTTCTACATGCACAATGTACAATGTACAAGCATCATGGTTAATAGTTAATACAGTAGAACGGATGATTCCTGTCAACAAAACTATTAAAACTTGAGAAAATAAATTGTTGTGTCGTTACTCACTAAAGTAATAAATTTGTCTTTTTGCTTACTAAAAGTACATGTTGAGTAAACAATGAATAATTTTAAGTTAATTTCTATTCAACATTTTCTGGAAAATCATGTGCCATGTCCAATGTTCAAACGGTCGATGCTCTGTCTGCCTTACTAGTTAATTCCATATTTCACATTCCACGCAGAATATTTCTAATAATATCCACTGTCTACTGTCTACACCTGCTCGCTTCATGTCCGCTAAATAAATAACAAATTGCCCCAGAGAGTAAATATTGACTGGCTGAAAATTTAATGACGAGACTTGGAACAAGACAGGCAAGGAACAAGGAACATGAAATACCGCTCATTGACACCGTGTTGACGACACAATGTCAATCTTGTCTTGTGCTTGGTTGATTTTTACTTTTTACTGTTTACCCCACTTCTTTCAAACATGCAACCACTACAAGGAAACAAAGAAAGCTTACAGAGTAACGTTTAACGTTATAAATAATAAAAAGATGAGCAAAAACGGAGCTCATTCGGTTCTTACAAAAAACGGTCATGTACAAAATTTTTTGCACACGACGAGAGACACGAGACGAATCCAGTGTATAGTATATAGTATATGTACACAAAGCCCAGAAGACAGACTACAGAGCATTGTACATTGTACATTGAGCATGGAATATGGTAAAAATGGAAGAATTTTCATCAACGTATATATTTTGCCATTTCACTCTACATTCTACATTACGCATGTATAATTTTACGGGCAAATCTTCCGTTTGAAAGAGCAGCAGCCCTAATGATTTTTTAACTACATTTCTACATTTCCTTTTTTGAAGCACAAGCTTGTCACTTGTCACTTTTGTCATACAAGTGTTGCTGCTTGTAATTGGACGTCGGAATTTGGATGTTGGACTCAAAATGATACAATATTATACAATCCTTCAAAAATGACTCGAGCATGTAGTTCAAAACTTAACATTTGACAAATTCCGCGCCATGGACTACAAACTGAGTGACATGAAGATGAAAATGAGAGATGAGAACCACAGCGAGACGATTGAGAATGCATTTCAAGCGTTGAGAAATTCTGGTAATAGAAAATAGGAAAGTGAATGGAGAATTGAGAATTGAGAATCGAGGCGGAAGAAAGAAAAGGGACCAAGAGTGCAAAGTTTCTGACCACCGCCACCAACCAACCATCAGAACTTGTGTTCCACTTTTTCTACGTATTCTCAATTCTCAATTCTCAGCATGGGTCACATGGATTTGTGGATGCTAAAATCTACGATTCAGTTGACATGAAATTGGACGAGATAAATTCCACAGTCTCATTTTGTCTCATGTCTCACTGCTACACAAAGTAAAGTTTTTCCATTGTCTATTTATCTATCTACGGCACTAGGCACAAGGCACAAGGCACAAACAGCATACATTTATGCTCTGCTACCCCTTCAAAAATGAATAAAACCAAACTTTTCCGCACAAATCTCTATTCTCACCCACAACTTTGTTGCTAAATACATTTGCAAGTGCTGACAAATGACATTCTCATTGGTAGACTTAAGATGCAGTCAATCAGCCATAGGAAAAGTTCCTTTGGCCACATTCTACATCCTACATCTTGTATCTTGTGCACTTTTTTGCATTATTGACATTTACTTTTCCTTCTATTCCGCATTAGTCACTATCAACCAATCAACCTACTTTAATTAGCCTAATATCTGTAATATGCATGTACAAGTACAACACAAAACACAAACTGGTACAAATTGATCTTATCTATGTAAGTCAGATGTTGAATGTTAAATGTTCAAGTGTGGGTTAAATATGACCAAGATTTCTCCAAGATAAAAGGATATGCTCTAAATTAGTTGTAAATAAGAAGCAACTCATTTTGACTCGAGACTTGAGATTCGAGATTCGAGACTCGAGACAGAGTTGAAGTGGAGATAATTAATTGAAAGTGTGATGAAATAGCTCTATATTCTTCCATAAATAAAGCCAATGTACATTGTACATACACCCAAAAATGACTAAATCCTGTCACTCTGACTTTTTTACTTGGAGAAGGAAAACGGAAAATGGAATGTTGGCAGCAGGAAAAGAAGAAGAGAAAGCATGAGACAGATTGAGATGAAAGATACAGTAAACGAGTATATAAAAAGGAAATAGATGAAGGAGATAGAGAAAAGAGAGAAGAAGGGAAAGAAAGAAAGGACACGAACGGAATAGCTCGTAAAGATTCGACTCTAGATTGTAGATAAAGGTTTTGTTATTTCAATTTCTATTTCCGCTCTCAATGGGCAGTAAAAATGCTCAAGATTCAAGTGACTGGAATCTAGATTCTAGAATCTGGAATATACGTCAACTTGAGTGAATTTGTTCTTTGTTCTCTTCTCATTCGGTCTAACCGTAAGTATCTGACAAATGGTAAATTAAAAATGACGCTTTTATTTTTTATAGGCAAATGCAACTGAAAAAAATGAGTTGATTTGACTCGAGTGGTTCAATAATGAAGAAGAGAGAATAGGGAATAGAGACGTTGTTATGTACAATGTACAATGTACAATGTACAGTGTACCATTTAAAATGTACGTAATGTATGCTAAAGAATGAGATGGAGCGTGGAGCGAAATCAAAAATAGAAGAAGACTCAAGACTCAACGAGTCAACTATTAAATGCTACTGTGTACAAATTTAAAAGTAAAACTTAAAAAAAATAATATAATCTACACCAATCTAAAATCTAATCGTGCACTACAAAAACACGAAACAAGTATTTGACTTTTGACTTACGATTGTTTTTTCAGTTCCAAAATTCACGGCAAATCTTCAGGAATGCGGATGACGACGACGAGAAATGGATATTAGTAGTTGGATGTGAGACAAGGTACAAATTTATAGAACTTTTATGTGTCCGTCTGTAAATTGAAAACAGTTTAAATTTTAAATCTCAGGCTTCCTTTTCTCTTTTGTTTGTGGTTTGTAGTCTTTTAGTTTGTGGTTTTTTATAGCGAGAGTAAGTAATTTGACCTGTTTGTCTTTGTCTTTGTGGTTGGTGAATAGAAATTTTATTATAGAGCACACAGGTATTCTTTTTCCTTTTGTTTCACTGTCTCCTGTCTGTCCCGTTGTACAATACAATAGATTGATGCTCAATGCTCAATGCTCAATTCTCGATGCTCAACTATTCCTTTTCTTCCAGCGAGTTGAAATTGACTTTTTATTGGAATTGAAGCGATTGCTTTGGAATTTGGTATTTGGAACAAAGACGAAAAGTACCAAGACCAAGTAGAAGGGCAAAGTATCGTAGAGAAGAGAGAAAGCTTGAGGTGAGAGTGAGAGGATTGACTGACTGACTGGAGCTAAGGGCGGATGTTTGACTACTGAGACGAGGAACTAGAGCCCGCTGCCCATTTATACACATGAAAAGCCAGAAGAAATTTACGACCAACAACTAAGAGTACATAGCAAAACAGAGCAGGCCAGGCTTTGCTATTCCATTCTGTTCTATGGGATTCATACATTAGGGTAAAAGTAATTCGGTATTGGTCCTTGGCTAATATGACGTGAGCAAA
The DNA here is from genome assembly GCA_034698265.1 of Sminthurinus aureus. Taxonomy (NCBI): domain Eukaryota; kingdom Metazoa; phylum Arthropoda; class Collembola; order Symphypleona; family Katiannidae; genus Sminthurinus; species Sminthurinus aureus. The sequence continues at coordinate 21,886 of JAQGBH010000854.1, forward strand.
ACTAACTCTCTGTTTTCAACATGTGCCGTATACATGTCTACAGTCTACACTGTACATTTTTTGCCCCATCCAACTAACCTCCCCAATCCACTTTCTTTTCTCCCTAGTATTCATCTTGGTTGCTGGTTGCTCTACTGTATCATGTACACTGTACAGCTTTCTCTCTTTGGGGACGTACCCTCCGCTTCTCATACATGTTCCCTATTTTGTAGACTGTAGACTGTAGAAAAGAAAATGAACCGTAAGATGTGATGACGGTGACGACAACAATGACGAAATATCCAAAATCCAGATTCCAGAATATACGCCCACATACAAAACATCCAACACTGGCACTGTGAGATTGGATTCGTGTTGTTCTTGCTCCACCGAATTTCTTTTACTCCGCCGTTATCTTTTACTCTCTGTATAATGTATAATGTATAATATCAGCAGCCGTAGTCACAGTATTGCCGTAGTTTGTAGTTGAGTTGGAATCGAAACTGAAACTGAGACAAGTTTGGAGTTTTTCACTACAAACTCGTGATTCAACCACTGAAATGTATACACAAGAAAGAAAGAAAGAAAGAAAGAAAGAAAGAAGGGCCATTAATTTCCTTCAACTTGTAAACAACTCTACATTCTACATTCTCTATTCTGTATCCACAAGCACAAATCACAAAAACATGAATTTAATGGAAAATTTATAGATATTTTCTTCTTGAATGCTTCTTCCAAGTTTCCACCCTCAAAAATATTCAGCATCCAGACATATTCCACATTCCATTCAAAAATAGACACACATAAATAAGAAATAAAAAGGCCAAAATCCTCATTTCTCCCTGATTTCAAACCGCTGTTATACATGTGTATTATCAGTAGTTAATATAGATAAACTACTGATATTTTAATCTCTTAATGCCAAGCTGCAAATCTATAATCTATATGGAACATGGATATTTTATATTTTGTATTCCTTTAAGAAAATTACATATTCGAATTCGTCCCTAAATCATCCTCACCTATCCCTATCAATAAACTTTTTTTGTTCAAAGCTCGTATGGAAATTTGGAATTGAAATGTGGTAAAAAATTAACAACCTTGACAGAAACGCACTGTCCAGTGTCCAGTCTCCAGTCGTTTGCGTGAGATGTCAATATGAATCTTGAATTTTCGTTTGACACTCCAGCTAGTGTGTCCAGTGTCCAGTATCTCTTCAACCGAAATTTTATTACCGCATAGAAAACATGTACAAAAACCGATTTGGTTTATTTCGTCAAAAACGGTTATTGGAATTTGGAATCATAGAAAATCTGAAAGCAAAAAGTATGTATCCTAGAATTAAAATTAGAATCAAAAATAGAAAAGTTAGCTTCGCTCCCTAGAGAACAAGTTTTTTTACAAATATTTTTGTCCATGAAAATGCCCACATGACCTGTCCGTGGCCCGTGGAACGTGGATACAGTACACAGTACATATTATAGATTGTGCATCGTGTGTCATCTAGTTTATTTTCACACCACAAACTATAATAATCCTTTATAAACTGTAAGAAAATTCCAACTCATTCTCAATTCTTAGTACTCATCCTTTTCACGATAAAATCCTAGATCTTGCATGAAAAATCCTATACAATGTAGATACGTCAACATATGTACATTGTGTACATTGTACATGTCATATGTGTAAAGTCGATAAAGTTGTAAGTTGTTGTTGTTATTGTTGTGAGTTGGCAGAATGGTACTAAATGTATAAAGATAGAAATCGGAAATGAAGAAGAAAACATGAAGCAAACAAAACTGTATTTGTATGTTGGATGTTGAGAATTGGATGAGGAATCTAGAATCTAGAATCTAGAATCTGGAATCTGGACTGGAAAGAAAAAGGAAGATGGGGCAAAAAAGCATCAACCCCAGCATAACGCCAGTTTTCTTGGTTTGATATTTCTTGTTTGTTCTGGCTCTCTGTTTGAGTAGTATGTAGAATGTAGAATGTAGTGTGTAATGTGCATTGAAGACTGAAAGCATGTTTGCTCCGATGCTTATTCATGTCAGTATAGTAGACATTAGACACTAGGCACTAGACACCAGACACTTTCTCTTCTCTCTTCTCTTCTTCCCGTTTGACTTAACTTTACTTAACTCGTGATGTTCCACTTCCACTTTATAAAGGACACAAGTTACCCATAAGTATAAATAACCAGTCAACAAGGACTTTTATACTTTTTGCGTCGGATGTTGTGCTTTCTCCTTTCTCCTTTGTATTTTGTACTTTGTACCACTGCCCTTCGCCTTCAAATTCAAAAAAGTATTGCTCCAACCAGTCCAACGGCCAACTTCTAACCCACACTCAAATAGATACAATCCTACATTGTACATCTTTTTGCTCATGTACTGATATTGTATTGTGTGTTGTACATTTTACATGGAAAATTTTGAATTGCAATTTGTAATTTGTAATGTACGTCACCAAGAACCAAGTCCATCTGTGAATAAATATATACGATATGCAGAATCTAGATTCCAGATTCTAGATTGTAGATGCAATGTAAATTGTCATCCATCTTTTATTTTTTTTAAAAAGTTTGTCCATTCTCTCAGTCTAAAAATAACTCAAGTACTAACAATTTTGGTAGTTGGTTTTCAATTTCAGTTGCATTGTATTTGCATGTTGCTTTTTTATTTAATAAAAGAATGACATGAAAAATTTGCAACCCGCAATCTACACCCTTAATTTAGAACTGAATATGTGTGGCGTGTGCACAGGAATTTTCTGTTTTTCCATGAATAATCAAAAAGAAAAGCAAACACGTTGATTTTTTTGTTATTCTCAGACTGCCGACTGCTGGAGATTCTAGACTCGAAACTCGAGACGAGAGTTTCGAGATTTGAGGTAAGCGCATTATTGATATGAAATGGGAAGATAACTGTTGGCCGACTAATCTGTTGGCGGTTGGCTGTTGGCTGTGGAAATGAGATGAATAATTCAAGAGTTGTAAATTTTTACATTTTTCTCCTTTCTCTAGGTATTCCTTTTTTTACACTGAAAGTGTAGATACCTTAAACCAAAATGTCTTGCCTCTTGCTGTTAGCTTTGCTTTTTATTTTTTATTCTTTATGCTTTATGCGTTATGTATGCAAAACTGGATGTAAAATGAATGGACGATACTTTTTTTCTCCTGCCGAGTGTCGAGTCCGAAGACTTGGCAAGGCTTAAGCACTGAGCATTAAGCATGGTTAAACTTTCTCTCTCTCTCTCTGCCTCTTGCCTTCATAGATACCATCACTCATCTACACGTCTCATCTACATCTATACATCTATGCATCTCAGCTTTTTGTACCATCTTTCTCCGTCTACATCTCGAATCTTGAATCTAGAATCTTGATCCTATAACATTTACAATATGAAAATATGAATCCCACTTTTTTGGCTTCACATACATCCGATTCCACTTTTTTATCTTCTGCTGTCCCCCCTCCTCATCATTGTGTGTAATTCAGGTCACGATCAGTATGCACAGTGTACATATATACTACATAGCATGTACAATGTATTGTACCATTGTACACTTTTCTACTTTTGTACTTTGTATCTATGATTTTTTTATTCTAGATTCTAGATCTTAGACATATAATGTACTCTATTTATACAGTTAGAAAAAGTACAGGAATTTTACGAATACAAAAGAAAACGTATCCATGAATATGGAAATTGAGAACGTATAATGTAATGGGAAACATTTTTTTATTCTTCACCATATTTTTATATCTTCTCCCTCCTCAATTTTCAATGTATGTAGATAAAATTTAGATAACTCAATCAGAGAGATCCGACGAAAACCGGGAAGAACGGGGAGAACGGGAAACTAGGACGAGACTTTCTTATGTACACTTTGCACTGTACATTGTACACTATACAATCAGACGAAGAGGAAACGTGTGATAAATGTAAAATATAAAAAAATCTATCAAGTTGACTAACTGCGACGTTCTCTTTTCCCGTCCTTTTTTCACAATGACCTGAATGGTTCAATGTTCAGTGGTTGACTGGTGTCAGAATTCACTGACATCGAAGGTCCTTTTCATTCGACACTCGACACTCGAAACTCTACATTCTACATTCTACATACATTGGTCCTATGAACTATAAACTGTGTAAATACATTTACATTTGACATGTCATCCTTCATCCCACATCCCGCCGCACCACCATGGCAACAGAGAAGAGTGACATTCCATCACGTATCACACTTTAAATTCGTCCTTCGTCCCCCATACTTCAACTATTATTCTGTTCCGTAGGGGTTTTCTTCTTTTTTTTCTCCAAAGACAAAAGAGATGAAAGTGGAGTGTGGACGAAATTTGAGACATAAAACACCTACACTCGTAGAAAAGGTTATTTTAGTAGTATTCTAAATGATCTATGTACAATGTACATTGTAGATTGTTCGTTGTATATTATGTGTATAAAATTTGCATTGAAATCCCTGCAGACTGCACTGTACTAAATGCACTCAGGAAAAACTGCACTTTTAAATGTATCTACATACTTGTCATTGGGGGTTTTTCATCTCATTTGTGTTAGCGGTTAGTGGTTTGTGGCAGTGCTGCATTGAGTATTGAGCATTTAGTATTGAGCACTGAGTATTGAGAATCCTCGAGTTGTTGAGATCATTGAGATCATTGATAACAAACCATTTGGTAATCCACTTGAATGCGGACACGCCTCATTGAGCTGTAATGTTTGAACAGCGATTTGTGAGAAACATTTTTAGGGATGGCAAAGGAATGACTTCCCGTTGTCCATCTCTGCCTGGGCCGCTCAGTCTTCTGACTGAGCGGCCCAGGCGTGAATCCTTCAGTGGTGAAAGCGGAAAGTGAAAACTGAAAAGCGAAAAGCGAAAAGCTAGCAAAACGGAAAAAAGAACAAAGAAAAGGAAAACATTGAGGTTGGAGAGTTTGAGAGTTTGAGCTGAGTTGAGCTGAATTGAAAGGTTAATGGGAAATAAATCAAGGGGTTGAAGCGGAGGAAATCTATGCCAATTATTACAGAACCACCAGAGTCAGAATACTAACAGAAGAGCAAGAGTACGAGAGTAAGAACTAAAAGAGCAGAAAAAGAAAAGGCTCGTCAAGGCTTTGAGCTTTGAGTAATGAATATGAGTAGAATGTCAGAGGCCAACTGGAAATACTTTGTACGTTATGCATCATATTTGTCTGTCCGTCTGCAGTCGGCAGTCTGTAGTATGACAGACAAAAAGAAAGGACGAAGAAGGGAAAGATGAATCATTTGTCATGGAAAAAGCTTTCTCTTTTCTTATTCTTTCTTTCGTAGCTAAATCTAAATCTAAAGTCTCTATTACGTCTTACGCCTTGTATCCACGATGACGTATACATTGTACATTGTACATCGGCTGACGGATGAACGTTGAACATCTCAAATCTTCGATAGTTTTTCTATGGTTTCTTTGTCTGAATCTGGATCTGAATCTGAATTGAAATTCCAATCTGAATGAAAAAAAATGAATCTTTTTTGCTAATGTGCTGAAATGTTTTCAAGTCTTGCATAACAAACTACAAACTTGAATGTATAAGCAACTGTTGAATAGATGAACGATATTTTCCCATTCCAGAAGTGTGAAGAACGAGGCCAGCTGAATACAAACACAAATAAATATGAATATGCTTGTGTATAGATACTAGATACATTTATCTCTTTTGAATATGTAAATTGGCTAAATGTGAAAGATGAGATTTCCACTCGTTCTGTCATGTGATGGATGAATCCAGTCATTCGTTGCGAATTTCCAAATTTTCTTGAGTAGCGGATCCAATATACAAATGTACACTAGTAAATCGTAAACAAAAACAACAGATTCTGTTGAACAGAACAAAGAAAAAAAATTCCAGTAACTACAAACGACAAAAAAGATGAGCATTGAGCAGTGAACGAATTTTGTATTCTCTCTATTCAATATTCAAACCAGAACAAAACAATAATAAAATATCCAAACAAAATGTATAAAAGAAAGCGGTAAGTGGGAAGAGATACTGATTGAACAGAAATATCATGTCACAGGAGTGTACATTTCTGCCCTACATGAATCAAAAAAGCGTGTGTCGTTGGTGCTTGCGTCACAAACAACAACAACAATAACAACAACAACAGACAAAATGGATCAAAAGAGACCGAAATTCGTGCTTTGATTGAGTTTACAAATATAACAATAATTCTTGCTTGTAAACAGTAAATACGAATATACTTTTTTCGTTCTTCACTCTTTTCTCCACATTTAGAATTTGTAATTATTTTTGTTTTTCTAAAACTAAAAATGATACACGTCTGGTATCGGGTATATTTGTATATTTTGATTTAATATGAAATTTAACCCAAAATCAGAAAAACTCTTTGATTTCATTTTTTTACGGACACAGACATTTTGCATATTTAATATTTATACAAAAATATGTGATGTGTACCCGATTGTGCATGTCGGGATCCAATTTAGATCCAGATGCAAATTAATATTTGTATTTACTTTTTATTTTTGTCAAGCATCAAGTTTCAAGTATTAAATTGTTTATTCTGAATATGATAACGTACTCGCAAACGAGACAGAGAAAAATAGAAACAAAGGACTCGGTGTCTGTGTCGTACTAAATTTGGACAGCTTGTAGACTGTAGACTGTAGACTGTAGACTGTAGACAAGTCACAATCTTTATTTGATCTTATCTTGTTCGAGTTAATCTCAAAGTGGATTTATGCTTTAAATGTAAATGTGGTAAATGGTAAATGGTACAAAGTAAAAAGGTTTTCTTTTTTCTTGTCATACTTTCTTTCTCGAATTTTCAGTTTTCATCCTTGAAATAACAAAGCATGTGCTGTGGTTTTATGTGTCATGAGATTGTGGTCTGGAAAATTGAAGAATTCGCTAAATCCTAAATCTTTCCACAGACAAAGACAAAGAAATAAAAAATGGTAAAACTCATCCGTCCGCCCATATCAATTTGTTCAACATTCAACATGTAGTACATTCATTTTACATGCTTCACATTGCACATTACACGTTAGACATAGCATGTAAACATGTAAAAGCTACAAGCATGCATACAAGTCTAGAATTTACAAGTACGTAAAGCAATGAGTGAGAAATAGAGAAATGTAATCAAGACACCGAGATAAATTCAAAGATAGATGGAAAAATCCGAATGAACAAAATGAATTACAGCTGAAGGACAATAAAAAATAAAGTGAAACAAGTAACAAGAAACAAGAGCACGGCAGCTGAAAGCTGAACAATGACAATGAAAATTGTCACATGTACAAAAACTTTAGCACAATCTTCCTTCTTCCATTCTATCTAGAATCTAGAATCTACACTGTACATTGTACAATAAATGTAAAGATACAAATAGAAAGAGCAGAGAGGCAGAAACGGGAAAGAGGCGTTCATATTTATTCCACATGCACGTTCCATGTTTCATGTTCAGTTGCACTCTCACTTGTTTTGAGATTTGAGCCAAGCACAAACTGAACGCTGAACACAACTTTAATTAAGTTATTTATGTTGTTTTGTTTTTTTTTGAAAAATTCTCATAATTTTTATTTTTTAAAGTTTTCAGACAATAATTCAATGTATTTACATTCTACATTTTACGTCGTACAACATACAACAGAGAACATGTGAAACATTCTCAACGCTCAACACGTACATTGTACAATGTGTGTGTACTATTGTTTTTGCTCCTGTTTCTATAACTATACTTGTCCTCGAATTTTCGCCTCCGTTTTTTCCTCTCACACTGTACAAAACTGTAAATCTCCCAGAGATTTATTTTCCATACATATCACATGTAGACATCTCATACTGTACCATATGTACATGTATGAAATAAACGCCCTCGTGACTCTCCCCATAATCCATAATTGAGCTGAAAAAATTTGTGCTATTTGCCCATTTTCAAAAAAATTGAAGAAACTTTGTACAAGTTACATATTGCACGATATCTTTCTCTCTTTCATTCTCTCTTTGTCTTTTTGTCTATTATCTATTATCTATATTCTATATTCCATATGTAATGTGTAATGTTTATCTGTGTGGAAGAGAAGCAGTGGCGTCTTTTCAAATAAAATATGACAATGTCTTTTCCCTTTGAAGCTCCGATTTAGTCTCTGTTCTCCTTCCTCTCTGAACTTTCACCAAGAATACTGATAATACAATACTCTTTGTGGATGAATCTTCTCAGAGTTAATTTAGTGTCAAATAGACAAATGACGGTTTCATACATCCCTTGTCTAGCTATCCATTGTTCGTGAAAATGCTCAAGTATACACCTAAATACATGGAGAAAAGCCTCTTATAGCTTACAACTTGTATCTTGTATCTTGCATGTATCTATCTCCTTTCTACGTTCTACGTCACTGTACGTCAGTGATGATGTATTTGGTATTTTGTTGTCGACTATCTGCGTAGATATCATCAACAATCAACAATCTAGAAGAGACCACGGTTAAAAATACAGCATTACAAATATTATGAATTATGAAGAATCTACATGAATAATACCTCAAAAACATGTAATTTGAATCGAATGAGTGTAATAATAAAGTGTTGACGTGGAATATGGAATCCAGAATGTGGAATTTATACATGTGACGGAGAAAAATGTACATATTTTTATGTTTTGTATATGTACATGAGATTCTATAAATATAGGAATAAGTACATGAGACATGAAAAATCTCAAGCGAAAGGAGGAAAAGCGTAGGCGGGTGTGAACGGAAACGGAAACTGGGGGAAAGTAAGAAAGTACGAAGGCGAGAAACATGTACAGCAGTTTGAAGTTGGAATTTGGAGATTGGAGATACACAAAAGACAAAACACGTTCACCCATCACCCAGTCTCAGGCATTGCGTTGTGTTTTTACTATGTACAATGTACAATGCATGATCCGTTATGTACTCTGTTTTCTCCTCGAAAAAAGATAGATTGTATAATATCTAACATCTAAAGGAACAAACCGGATGGGGAAAATGTCAATGTTATCAATTTATCATTTTTCCATGCATACAACATGTACCCATATGTGTGCACAACTACTGGTTCATGATTCATCCATCCCTATTCATGCAATTTGAATGCGAAAACATCTATTTCTGTGTTAGCCGAATGAAAATTAAAATACTCGTACTTTTTGGATTTTGGAGATATTAATATGAAGTAGAAGATAAAAATTAAAATTAGATAGCTTTTATGCTCATCCTGGCCAACTGCCAATTATTCATCAATCACTATGTTTTATATTTTGTTTACAAACTACAATATTATTTATTTTTGATAATAATCTAGAATCGAGTCTTAACCAGACGTACTGAGTTTAGAGTTTAGAATTTACAGGAATAGCTCCCGTGAAACTTGAATTAGGCGTATTTTCTTTGTCGTGCTCTGAAAAGTCAAGGAAAATTTTGATACATATTCTAATTTCTGATGCATGCATTGTACATTGCACATACAGTGGTTTTTTCCACTGATAGTCAAAACTCAAATCTGAAAAGGATACTGCAGTAGTTTTTGCGTCAAAGAATTTACCATGTACAACACTCTTTTTTAAGCTGCGAAGCCAATGAAAGTGAACAAGAGTATGTCATGTATTCTTTTGTGTTTTTGTACAAGGAAAAGGAACACGGGAAGATGAGAGGTGGGGAAGGGGGAGGATGAAAGACTTTTAATATTTTAGAAAATCCTTGGCGTCTCTCGACTCTCAACGTATTTTCCGCTTCATTTCACATTGAACCAAAACATACTAGGAAAATACAGAGTGAATACAGAGTATACATATAAAATTTAGTGATAATGGATATGCGGATGGACGACCAATCCTATTGGACTTAGGGGTCGGCATTCAACAGTCAGCTCCAGTGATGACAAGTGAAAAAAGTTCTGCTGAAATTCATTTTCTACATTCTATTTCAGCTTATAAGCATTAAGCATCCAACTTCTCTTTTTAAATACCATATCGAGAAAAGTTTAGAGCCCAGAATGTGATATATTTACAAATATCACATTTGTGCTTAATTAAACTAGTCTTAAAATTTAAAACCATAAATGACAAATGCAGTAAATTTTCCACCATTTTTATCTTTAATCGGCACTATTTCCCACGAGCCTTGCAAAAATTAATCCATAGAAATTCAAAAAATCTCTGTTTGTGCAAAACACTCAAGTTTCACATTTTAAACAAAAAAATCGGATGCACATACTTTGTAAATATTAAATACTAAATACCCTGCCCGATGTGTGATGCACTCAAAACGGAAAATATTAATATTAATTTTAAAGTCAACAGAAAGGAATGACTGAAAAAGAAATACCTGTGTAAAGTGTATCTTATGTTCCCTTGCATAGAAAATAACAGTACCTATCCTATCCACTACCCACGTGTATCCTATGTAGTGCACGTTGCACATGCATGAATTCCCTTCTCCCTTCCAAAACTGTGGTCACCAGGGAACAGGAAAGGCAAAAGGCAAACTAAAAAATAACAAAAAAGCTTTGAACAACTTTTTTTGAAAATTTAATACAATATTCTTCTCTTTTCATATTTAAACGATACACATCAGAAGCTAGCTTATACTTAATTAAATTTTGGAAATAACATTGCTCGCTAAATATCCTTTTTTGATATCATGCAGCAAGCAATAGAATGTAGAACGTATGCGTAAACCACATTTGTAATATTCATAATTCATAGTTTGTACCAAAACAAATTTCCCTGATGAAATCAAATAAAGAAGAACAAAGGAATTCCAGAATGCAAACGCAAGGGTTATAATTTACAATTTTTTTGATGTCACAATTGATAATTTACAGTAAATTGTGAATTGTGACCTTCGTAATCCTTCAAAATCCAATTGAATATAAATGCATGCATTTCCCATTATTTGTGGTTGCTTTATCAAATAACAAATAATGGAAGGGTAAACTTACATGATGGCCCCTGAGCTACATGCATTTATCAATGTATCATGCGCAAAAACGGATGCCAAAAACAGTTATTATTCTGCTGATACAATATTAAATCACTACAAAATTTAAATTTTAAAGCTCTAGACTCTAGACTCTAGACTAAATACAAAGTGAAACTTGTCATCTAATATTCCTGCTGTCTGAAACCTCTGAACTATGAAACATTTTTAAGTACTTAAAAACGAACAGGGGCTGAACTTAGAAAGCCCCCATTTTTCATCGCACACATTTAACATGTATGTAGGTATGTGTTCAAAATAATTCAGTTTACAAAACGTTTTCCACGGTCCGTATTCCGTATAAACTATAAACAAAGGAGAAAAGACAGAGAGAGGAAGAAAAGAGAAAGTTAGTTCTTTTGTACCAAGGGTGAACTGAGAGAGAGAGAGTCGGAGAGACAAAAGAAACAAACCATGTTATTATGATGAGTATAATGAGCTATTAGATGAATACGGTAACCAGTTGACTGGTTCTTGGTTCCCATAATCTTATTTCCTTACCATCGTTTACGTATTTTATAAAAGTTGAAATAATATTTTATATTTTAGTTTTCTCTTTACTCTCTGCTGTCTACTGTTACAACCTTCTCCAGTCTCGAGTACACATTCAATTTAACAACGAAATCTAATAATTTTGATCTAATTCTACATAAACATGTATACATGTTTCCAGTTTTGTGCTACTTATGTTTTCCAGTTTTCCCTATTCCTACAACTATCATGCTCAGTGTTCATGCATTTAGAGTTAATGCTCCATTAAATTTTAACATCAAAATGTCAGGGATCCATATAAAGGGATTATACATTGTACATGCAAAAATTATACCATTGCAACACACAAGCAATGTACTTTCTCTGAAACACCAAAAGCATGAAAAACATTCATTTTTTCGAGAAACGATTATCATGCCAAGATGATTTCAAGAAAATCCTCATGACCAATTTTTCAGATGCATAAAAATCAGCAAGTGGAAACAAGAAAGAGAAGAAGAAAATGTATGACACAATGCAATGACAAAACTTTCTTTGCTATTGGTCCTTTTTTAGGATGCGAAGCAGACTATTGAAATCGACGTGTCCGTCCGTGCACATTTGTTAGTAGCGCCATCTAGCGGCTACATTTACAATTCGATATTAGTGACTCCACCTAGTGGTCACATATGGAACTAAAGCGGACAAGTTTTGTATATGCACGGACTAGTTTTATAGCGGTGGACAGAGACGATTTCTCCTTTTTTTTATAGTCAGCTTCGCATCCGGAGCCTTAATCATTTATGCTTTCAAGGCGGTATAAAATCGTCACAAAGTGAGGCTTTTTTACTTTATTCTTTTATAAAAAATATGTTATGTCTACAGATTTTAAAAATTATTTTCCGTTTTCCGAATTCAAATTTTGTTGAAAACACGGGTCATGTCCATATGTTGTATGTATGTATTATGTATGTATAGAATCTATAATACACATGCTTTTAAGTTTTGCCCACATACATGTTTTTTATGTATTCTATTGTTAAGCTTAAAATCTGGAGCCTTTAATCATGAAAGTAGATAGAAAATGGTAATTATTTAAGAAAAATGTTCATCTGTTTTCTCCTCATATTTGAACACGTGCCACCTACAATGTGCATTGTACATATTATGTCAAAGGGTTAAAAGTTTAAAGGTACTGCGGTGTCTGATGTTAATGAGGTCTAAGTGACAGGCTACGTATGAATCCAGAATTAAGAATGATATGTGCATAGTACATATTCCAAATTTCAAGTTAAAAGTCAATGTACACTGTACACTGTACATGTACGTTCCGTTCACTCTTCCTTGCCTAATCGTTGTACTATCTTTCTTAATTCTTATAAGTATGTATGTATGTGAGAAAGAATACATACGCTGTAAAAAGAAGGGGAAATGGGAACTTTCTTCTTTTGAATATTACAAGGCAAGAATGAATTCACGTTCAAGCAGGATAATCTACAATCTACACAATAATTTCAAAGGTTGATGATGAAACAAACTTTTTATGAAGACCGTGTTCCTGGTAAGGTTGATGTGGTACATGACATCAAAGAAAGTAGGAGGACAAAAGAAAATGAGCCGACTCGCACACTTGTTATAAATTAGACACAATGGAATGGGACATTCTGATACAGATTAGACATGTGCCATACGCCATACTACATAATATGTAATAATATATAATGGATTCTCTACTATGACACTCTTTAATTGGCCATTAGCTTCAGTCTTGTGTCATTGTTGAACTACACATTAACATTCTACATGGAAAATGCCAAAACTTTTGTCATATTCATGCGTGATGTTTCATTTTTAAAATTTACATATGTAAAATATAAAATACAAACGGTGAAAATACGAGACATCACAAAATAGATATTTATTAGAAAACTTATGATAAACGAAAGATCAAGAAAAATTATATAAAAAAGTCCTTATACATGAAATTACAAGTACATTTATTTTGTAATTCATACAATGTCAAAGTTTATGGTTACCAACTATGAAGCTAAAACTTACGAGTCTGTGAAATATGGCATTATAAACTATACGCACTGTCTATATACTACATTATTGAAGTATAATAATGCCCGTACCGTACTAAAGCAAATACAGCATTGAAAATTAATTTTATCTAATTGAACTCATATATTATGTGTAAACAAAATTGTTAACCGTACAGTAAATCATGCATGAAATTAAGTAGATATGTAACATAAGATGAATAAAGTATCTTAACTTTTAACCACAATAATTATCATTAGGTTCGATAAGTTGAAAACAAATACTAGAATGAAGTAGCCAGTCAATTTTTAAGGTCTTGACATGTTCAAAGTCATGAATTTTTGGTGGCATATTACTTTCGTTGTAAAGAATAACGTGGGAAGTAAAATTTAATTTATGATCCTTTTTGTCCGGTCGCTTTGCATGAAATCGTTCAGGAAATTCCAAAGGATCAACCGATTCTACAAAAATAAAAGTATAGACTGTATTAAATTCTGTTTTACTAATAAGAGACAAAAGAAGTATGTTATAATATTAAATCATAATAATACTTCTTTTGTAACCAGATATAGTCATAAAAGCTAGGTAACTTAAGATAAATATATGTTGTTTTCTATATGCTTTACCTGGATTTGGCTCTCTATTAATAGCATTTCCTCCTCCCGACTGTATTAACCGTGTGATGTCCTTTTTGCTTAAAGTCAGGGTTCCAGACGATTTACTACCACCTGCATTCTTTATTGACCAATTTGTATTTTTATAAATGTAGAAGTTCATACCATTAAATAGCCCAGGATTCTGTGTGTAAAACAAGACATAACACACACAAAAATGTTCAAAATGTTCAAGTTCAAGTATACTGATAATTCACTGCACTGCATGTTTACGCGAAATTTATTACACTCCAAGACTGAATTTATAGTCCATACTATGAATTGTGGACAGGATAAACTGAACGGTGATTTATGGGAAAATATCAAAAGAAAGGTATACTTAAATGAGCGAGTACGAGATCTCAACTGAAATAGGGAAACATAGGAGGAAATATATAGGGAAACAAACATGCGAGAAAGTAGTAAAATGTACAACTACACCTAGAATCTACACTTACCCCATGTTCTCGATTGATTCTTGCTTTCTCAATTGCAGAGTTTTCAGAAGATGAGTCAATTGCAGTTATACCTGAAGTCTGACATCCGCCAATTGTATATTTACTTGGATTTGAAAATTTACCATGTTTGAGCGAATCTTCGAGCCCTGCAGATATAAAAAAGAATATGATAAAAAAATAGAACGAGTCAAAGAAAACATATTATATATTTATATATAAAAATTCATCCAAATTCAACCAATATGTCACAAATATCACTTTCTTATGCTCGGTAACATTGATTTCTATCCATATGAATGGCAATATATTTGAAAAGCACTATTCGTAGTTTATACTTTATACATGTCTAGCATATATTATGATTCTTTCCTAAAATATGAATATGAATGTGTCATGTTTGTATGAAATATGTACTGCTCACAAATTTTTTCAAAAAAGCACCTGTAAAAATGTACATGGTCTAGGTTATGAAAACTGCCAAAGATAGTACATTTTAAAGATGAATTTCAAATAGAGATTGAAGAATAATAAAACAAGTTAATCTTGTTAGATAGGACAATAAAAAATAAGACAACTCATTCAATCAGTACTCTTGTGTCCTAAGAAAATGGAGAGTACACCAATGTGGAATACTATGTTATTTCCTTTGAAAATAAAACTAAGATTTACCTTCTACAAAAGGAATGGTAAAATCACAAGAGTGAACGATTTGAAAACTTGTACACTCTTCATATATGGATATGAAGACAGTATCACAAAACGACAACACCTTTTGGTTTTCATATAGACTAGGATTGTACTACCAACTATGAACAGCATGTGCTTATATCCAATCTAAATTGAGCATAAAATTCCTCCAATAGTAAGTAAACCGTGTTCAGATTCAAAATCTGAGTGATAAAATTTATCCATTGTACAGTAGTAGTAGTTACATAGGACATGGGATACCATTTTTTTGCCTAGGGTAATCTTCCGGACTTCAAAAAAACAAAGGATCCCATGAAAGAGAGACGGTGAAAGTAATAAAATGAAATATAGTTTCTTACATTGTAAACTTAGAATCCACGTTCCTGAGAGTAAAGAAAGAAGGTAATCCAGAGACAATTCAACTTTTTCCTTGGCCTTGGCGTCAAATAGTACATGTGTCACTTCACTCCTAAAAACAATGACAATGAAAAATGAAACGAAATGAAAAATACGTTGGTTTATAAGATTACACACTTCAAACAAAAACAATAATAATTATTATTATTACTTCCATTTAGTATTATATAATATTATTGTAACTTTTAAAGAAGTTTCAAAAAGGTATAATAACATATAGCATTACCGTAATTCATTGGAAATGTTCATACGAAGTTGTTTACATTTTTCTCGTAAGTCATTTGAAAGTTCAAAAGCAAAATAAAATATAGCTTTTTCGAATGAAACTTTTAGTTCCACCGGCATTTCTCCTCCATCTTCCTGTAAGGAACAAGGCATATCTGCTATTTTCAGCTCATATTCATCAAGTAATTTGATCACGGCTTCAGATGTAGTCAAGTCCCTAGTGTAAAAAAAACCAGCAATATTTATTGTAAATTAGAAAAACCAATCAATTTAAAAAATACATGTCATAACATGTATCTCGATCTTGTTTGAAGACTATCGAAAGAGAAGAAAATGCTTCAAATCTACGCATGACATGTTGTATAATAATAAATAATACAGAGCAATAATAGTAATTTAAAACTTTTATCATAAATAACTACACTGTAAATCGTAAACCAAAGCAAGAAAAAAATGAATAAATCACCTGGGAAGTTTTCCATCTTTATTTCGAATAGCGGGTGATGCAGAGCAAGACAATAAATGTTCTACAATTGTAACTGCATTCAATCGAGATGCAGAATGAAGAGGAGTTTCATTATTCATACCCAAAGCATTAACATTACATCCAGCTTTACAAAGAACCTTGACCATTTCCAATCCACCTTTTCCAGTTATCGCTTCATGAAGAGGAGTCCACCCTGCAAAGTCCGTTACATCAACTTCACATCCTCCATCAATTAGCTGTTGAGCTTTTTCAAGTTGACCTACAATGATTTAAAAATACCAATTTTGTTTATACTTTCAACAATGTAACATTATTCCTACATCAACAATAATTGTTCAATTGTTTGTTTAATTCATTGTTCAACATTAATTTTTATAAAAAAAGTATTATTATTATGATGATTGCCTCACCTAATCTAGATGCTATAAATAATTTTGTTTCTCCCTTTGCATTTCTCTTATCCAATTTAGGAGAATTAAGAGATATGGGAGAAACACCACCACCAATACTGCCAATACTGCCAGTTGAAATTTTTCTACTCCTTCGTGTGATTGGACTTTGTACTGGTGAATTTTTTTCTATAGTTTCTTGTTTTATCTTTGTTATGTTATTTGTCAAGGTTTTGGTTGTAGTTGTTGAGGCTGAAGAAGAAGCTGTATCATTCTTTGTTGTTTTGGTTGATATGATGTCATCTTGTTTATCATTTTTAATTGCTGATTTCTTTGATCCTCTTTTCTTACTAGTAGATCCTTTACTATCTGATTCCACTTCTGGTTCTTCAGATTGTGATACAATTTGTACATCTTTGGATGCTTTATCTCCTTGTTGAATACTACTACTATTACTATCGTCCTTTTTATTTTTCTTATTAGTATTGGTTAATTTTGCTTTAATCTCTTTCATTGTAAGTTTAGTTAAAGGAATTGTAGGTTTCCTTGCCATAATTTCGTCATTAGTAAGCTCAACGTTTGATGTTGACCTGGAAGAGGATTTCGTCTTTTTTGTTTTATTTGAAGTATTAAAGAATGCAAAATTAGTTTGATTCTTTTTTGGTTTTTCTTTAATTTCTCCATCCGGTTTCAAATTTACTGTTGTTTTATTCTTGTGTTCACGAGGGTATTTAAATATCTTTGAAATTTTACTAACTGTTTTATTTTTGTTTTTTAAATCTTTTGAATTAATTTCATCATTAGAAGTTGTATCATCCTCTTCCATTTCTTCAACCTGTTGGTCTAAATTATTCAAGCTACCACTATTCAATTCAGCTGCAGATGATTTAGATGTTGATGGTTGTTCAATTTTACTTTGCTTTGCTTTGACTAATTTTGTTACTTTCTTTTCATTCTGTTTGGTTTTAATGTCAGTATTAGTAGTAGTAGTCGTAGTAGTTGTTGTATCCTTATTTGTTTGTGCTCTTAAAGATGAATTTCTCCGTGGCCTAGAATTTTCTCCTGTAATATTAATTTCTTCTACATTATTTTCATCTCCTTGTTTACTTATCCTCTTTTCTTGGCTAGATTTTTGTAAACCTTGAGGACTCAAAATTGGAGCAGGTTTCTCTCCACTACTAGTACTTGATGTTGGTGAAACTATTTGCTTTGTACTACTTCTACTACTTGTAGGTGTTGTTGAGCCTTGTTGTTGTTTTTCTGGATTATATTGTGTCAGAATAGGTGGTGGTAAAGTTTCCTCTCCCTCTTCATCATCATCATCATCATCATCAAACAAGTGAGCAATTACAGGAGGTGTAGATCCATAAGATTTGTAACGGGTGTTTGGTCGTTGTGGAGTAACTTTTTGAGGAACTTCTGGAACAACAAATGATGGTTGTGGTACTGATTTTGATACTTGGATTTCAACATCTTGGTTTTTCAATATTGATGATGATAACTGTTTTTCAAAAAGTAACAGCTCGGATAGTAAATTAGATGAGAATAAATCATATACTCTATCTTTTGGATTAGATAAATTTTGACAAATTTGACACTTATTGTCTGTCAACTCTTGAATACACATTTGGCAATATTTATGGTTACATGTTGCGGGCATCCAAATCTTGTCTTTTGGTAGTTCAAGACTGTATACATAATCATAAAAAACAAATCAGAATTTCATGCTTTTATGCATTGATGCTATAAAAATAAAAAATAGTATGAGTACATTGATGCATGTATAGAATTGTACTAATTTTTTTCTTAATAGTAATCATCACAAAAAAGGGTTAAATACCACTTGACACATTCAAGCTGAGCAAACATGCCGGATAAACATGATTTCGTGTCCTTAAAATCGAAACTTCCTGCAACTGACATTTTTGTATTTAGAAATTACAATTATATATTTTTCACTATACACGATCACAAATCGTTTCAAGAATTCTTTGTCCTAGACTTGAGTGCACAATACACACAATTTCACCTTTGACACTGTACACACTTTTCACTTTTTCAGCAAGTAAAAGACTGCAAATGAACTGATATTCATAAGAATTCCGTTTAATTATGTTCACACTATAAAATTGAATAATTACAACAAAATTAATAATTATATCAACTCTGTGTACTTTTATTTCCCATTGTCACGATTAGTCAAAGCACGAGGGAAAATTATTGCCGCGATGCAAAGGAGAATGGGGCAATGTTAGAAAAACATGAAATGACCCTTGGTTAAAGTACATGTGCATAATTTTACCTATAAATAGTCATACTTATACCCTAACCGCACTAACACCACTAGTCTAGTCAACCTTAGAATAGTCTATTCTAGGGACAACTA
>JAQGBH010000855.1:0-41096 GCA_034698265.1 Sminthurinus aureus
TACAGATTACGGATTTAATCTGTAATCTGTAATCTAGTAATCTGGATTACAAGTAATCTGATTATCACCCAGCACTGAATATGATTGATGAATATATATCGATGTTCATTTCTGTACATTGTACATAAATACATGCAAACTGTGCATACAGTAAATCATCGGAAGGGTCTAAACATTTGTATCTTTTTTTGTTGCTTTTTTTACAGGAAGTAAGTGTGACTCCTGGATTTCTTTGATTTCTCGCCGTTTTATATATAAAATATTTTTTTCTCTCTTTCTTTCTTTCTCTCTCTGTCTCTTACATTTCATTTATCCTCGATTTCATGATAAATTTGATCAAGAAGTAGAAATAGGAATTCAGAAAAATTATACATTTTCTTTTGCTTGTGATCAATTTTATTATATCATTAGTATTCCTTTCATCAATTCCTTGTAACTGAATTTAGATTTTAAGACACAAAAAATGTAGTAGGATTTTTTTTATCTACTTTTGGAATATCTGCTACTGAAAATTCCAAAACAAAATATGTGTATACTCAATACAAAAAGTTTACACAAGTGTGAAAAAATATACGTAGAAGAAAATTAGAAACAAAAAAATGGCTCTCTAAAAGACACAAAGTGAGATGCTATGCTGAAACTATACTGTGATATATATATATGTACATCTATTTACATATATATTATATGTCTATATTACTTGGACAGTTAGGACAAGACATTGTTTACTCTAAATAAGCATTTTTATTTTTTTTTAAAAAAGGTAACTGACACTACTTTTATTTGATACTTGATTTGAATGTTTTATCAATCTTGAAAAAAAGCATGACAATCATTTCAAGTTGAAATAACTCTTATTTCGGATTTGGTAGAAAATATACCGTAAATAAATTGATTAGTTTTATTTCTTTTTTGATTCTAATTTGTCATTTATGTAAAAGTAGTAGTGGAAAACTTAAAATATAGAGATATCAGAAAAAAAATATTAAAATTAAAGCTTACACTTTACGTCTCAGGTTATGTATTTCGTAACTTCTTTCTATTGATAACTAAAATTTACATTGTACGTATTTAGCTATTTAGCATTTACATACTTACATGTATTATCTTTTGCTGTATTTTGGATCTACTGGAAGCTATTATTATTTGTATGTATATTGTATATATATATTGAGCTGTAGTATTTTTCAGTAGTTTTGCTACACATTGAACGAACTATGTACTTTATTATGTATTCTGTATGTAGATGTATATTTTTTGTAGATATAATATGAAACTTACATATGTATTTTTGTCAATACATTATACATTGTCAGTGCCTTTCAAGTATCATAGATCTATGTGTATTATGATCATTATTCGATCCTTGCTTCGAGCTTCGAGCTGTATACAGCATATATTATGTATAAATGTATCTGTGTAGATATTTCTAACCAGTTGCAACTATAGAAAATGGTTAGAATTAGAAACTCTAAAGCTTTTACTTTTCTTGTAATTTTATAGGCAGTCTTTCCTTTGTTAGGTTACGTCATTTCATATATATATTTCGCAACGTGTATTTTTATCGTCATATGTATTTTTATTATTATTAAAAAAAATCTAGCTTCTCGTTTATTATTATTATCTCTTTATTTTCTCTCTCTCTCTCACTCTCATTCTCTGTCTATCTTGTAAAGTATCGTTTATATAATTTGAAATTGATTTTATTTTCTTTTTTTCTTTTCTTTTTCTTTTCATTTTCTCTTGGTCATGGCCACCTTTTCCTTTCGGTACAATTCCTCTCTGAACACATATACACAACTACATCAACCGTCACTACCATAATCCATCCTTCACTACTAATTTCTTTCAATCAACCAATCAATCAATCAATAAATAAATAAATACATCAATCAATTTTTTCACTACAAAACACAATCACCAATTCATTCACTCAATTTCCTGTTATTTTCCATGCTAAAAAAATCAAAAACAATACAAAAAACGCCAACAATTACAGAAAGGAACCTGTGAAACAGACGTAAGTTCTTCTTCGATTTTTAGTTTTGGTTGTTTTGGTTTCAACCTCAAAAATTAAAAAGAATAATAATAATGATTTTTTTCTCACCACATTTTCCGTAGGTAGTTGTTTTTCTGTTGTTGTTTTCTTAAAGATTTTTTCTCATCCAATTTTTTACGTGTTCAATACGAAAAAAAACAAACACAAAACGAACATAATAATAATTATTATTAATCAGTTTTCTCATAAAATATAATAAATACTTCTTGTACATATAGTATTTTATTTAATAGTTTGTTTTTATGAGATTTTCTAGTCCCTTTTGTAGAAAAGTAATTTTGAAATTTTAAAGTATTATTTTTAGAATCCGTATAGATCTATAAACTGTACACTTCTTATTAGTTTTTTTATATTTTGTCCAAAATATCAAAATCTTATTCGTAGATTTATTTGAAAGTAGAATAAAATGCACAGTTTTTTTATTCAATACGCATGTACCAAGTTTTTCACGGAAACGTTTTTTTGTAAAACAGTAAAACCGTGTATCGATTGTCTTTGTTTCTTTTTTTCTACCTCAAAGTTACTTGGTATATATTATTACGTATAGTTAAAGTAAATATTTAAGGTAAAATATGCATGTTTGTTTTCAATTGACATATGGAACTACTTTCACTTTTCTTACTGATGTCACAGATACAAAAAAATTCATCATATAGCGAGTGAAAGTGGGTCCATGTTGTATGTCCACAAACCACAAACATACCTTTTGTATGTGTTTGTCTACTTCAAATAATATTATACCCCCACTTACGTATATTTAAATTATGTATATTATACATCCAACTACATAAATGTTCCTTTTCTGTCGCTTCTCAAGTCTTAAAAGTGTTCAAGTTAAGTACGTATTATTTAACTAAAAAAATATGTTACGTATGTTAATGTTGCGTAAAATTATTTGTCGATCCCCTTATTTGGCGTATCAAAATGTATTTACTGTATTTATTCGTAGGTAAACCTATACCTCAATCTAGTTCATTTGTTTCCTATATATATATTCTGTTGATTGTCCTGTACTGTACATCATTATACATGTATAAAATTACTATAAATAATAATTATTGTACCCCAACACCTAAAACTACACAATTGCTTATTTACTTGTTATCCTGAAAAAATCCCAAACTGACACAAAACATGTATTTATTTATTAATTTAATTTTCTTTACTAAAAATACCTATATATTATTTTATGATTTCTACCTCTTTATTTTTGTTTTAATTATTTGTAATATATACCTATTATATTATTTCAATACAATAGTTACAACTATTGTAATCTGTAGACAGTAGATAAGTTACTTTGATTTGATACTCTATAATATATGGTGTATGATAACTTCTGTTTCATCGTCCAGTAAAATATTATGTTACTATAATGTAATATCTTATATTGAATATTTTACAATACATTCAATATAGTATTGTTGCCATTTACGGTTTACCTTTGTAGATTGTGCACTGGTTAAAATTTTGTCCAGTATTTCGTACTCTCTGTTATCCATATCCTTCGTAAATTATCCTTCTTGTAAAGCATTTTATCCGTAAAAGCTCGATTTTGACAATGTAGTATGCAGTTTCTGTAGTCTCGGGTCTCTTGCTGTATATTTATATACCTTAGAAGATAGTATACATACATATATGAATACATAGTTTCAAAAAGCTAAAACTGCTAGGAAGAAAAAAAAACGAAAAGTAAAATAGAGCTTTACATATTATAAAGGGTATATACATTATGCTAAAAATTTCTCTTGAATTGTATATATACAGTGTTTTTTATATGCACATGATTTTTAAGAAAAATTCACGTACAGCTTCAAAAATTAATTATCTACTTTTAGTATTCTGTAGAATAACTTTTACATGAAAAAATGATGAGTTGTTTTTGTGGCTATTGTTGAAAAACGTTTTCCTTTTAGTGTTGTTATAAAAAAAAAAAAAAGACATTAACTGGAATGGTGCAAAAAGACTGAACGAACATAATGTATTGTTGAAAGGCAATTTTTGTTTTCTAGTTTTCATATTATTATTTTTAGTGTATTTAGAATTTAGTAATGTAGTTAAATTTGTAGCATGTCTAATGTCTACCTTCAGGGCATCGTGGTAGAAAGTAGAAACTAAATTGTATCCGTACAATTCTTGTAATAGTCTACGCATTTGTAGTCAAGTATACTAAGTAGCTTATAATTTTTTTGCCACTGTAAAACATTTTACAGTGGAAAACGTAAAATTCGTAGTTGAAAGTTGAAACTGCATATTATTTGTGTAGATAGCATAGTGTAGAGATTAGATAAACTTTTGAAAACAGATATTACCTGTAGATACTATACTTAGAAACTGTATATATGGTTATGGCTGCCAGCTACTCAAAACTCGAGTCAGCAAAAAGAGAAAGTTGATTTGTTTTAGTTCTGTTGTAAAAAAAACTGAAATGCTTTTCTACTGTAAAAGTAAAGTAGTTTAATTAATGAGAGCTTGTTGGATTTCTTTTCTTTTTGTCAATTTAATATAGGAAGCCTGCACAAAAGTACGTATGGTGCTGTTCTGTAAAAAGTCTAGTTTTTTCTTATTAGTTCTTTTTGTTCGTTTTTTCTGTTTTTTTTTTTGAACCCTGCCTTTGTTCGTTGTCTTTATTAGTTGTATCCCTAAATACACCAGTTGATCTCTGTGTTTGATTTTGAACTTGACTTTTTCCCTTTTACTTGTTCTCCAAATCTTGCACTGTATTTTGTTTTATACATAATCCACTCGGCAAACATTTTGCCGTGTACTTTTACCGTTCCTGTTTTGTAACTTTTTTTGTTGCTCAACTTGTTCTTTGTCAGTCCTATGTCTCATGAAAAAGGATATGTATGTGTATATATATAAGTCTATAATGTTTTATAGTCATAAAAATCCCAAAATTCTCCCGAAACATCTTTTCTATTTCCCCCCCTGTATCCTCTGTTTTTGTCACAATATATAATAATTTGAATCTTTTGTTGGATTTAAAAGAAACAAAATTTATTCAGTTTTATTTATGTATTATTTATTTATGTATTTTTTCTTTTGATTTTTGGTAACTTTTCAATGAAAAAATTCAAAAGTAATGACTGAATAGAAATTTTTTAGTATAAGGATTTCATGATGAATACTTTGTGAATTTTTTAAAGGTTTTTAACTTTTACTCAAATATTTTGAGTGGTACTGAGAGAACTGAATACATAAAAACAATGTGGATTAATATTTATTCGATATGGTTATTTGAAATTCGGAAAATAATAATAGTTTTAATCAAAAATGGCAAATAATGATGGTTTTTGAAATATGCCGTATTTTTACATGTACGTATACATAACATGTATGCCATGTGCAAAACATGATAATGTTTTCTAGAATATAAATATATAAACCTCATATATTTTATTCCTATGTATTTTTAATCCTTTCACAAACCCTGTATTCTCTTATATACTTTTGATGCACCTCAGTAATCTACTATTATGTGCTCACTCTATTCTCTATATCGTTATGTTTCCTTTGCTGTCTTGAATTTGTGTCTCTTGCTTGGGACCTTAAACGCACTATGTATTACACTGTCTTTGTCACTCGCGTATATTTTCATATTTTGTCCGTCCAATTTCATGTTTCGTTTTTATATTGTATTCTTATAAAAAATCTTGGACGCTAATATTTACCTAATTATATAGTTGCATTATATGAATGGTGTCATCAGTATTACTATATTACTGTTACCATTAAAGTTTTTACACTTATGATTCCCTATTATATAATATTAAATCATGCATTTTGTATGCACATATGATTAGTACTTATGTGTGACAAAAAAAAATAATAATCATGATTGTTTTACAATTTCGATTTCCCATAATATAATACTTTCGTATATTTAGCAATAATAATGTTGTTTATTATATTCACGTTATTATTTGAAAAAGTAATAATATTATAAGTACGATTATTTACGAGTTGTTGAGTTTCCATATTATTATAATATTTTCTTTTAATTGCATCGTTGTTTTTTTTTCTTTGGCATTTTTTGTGCATTTCCCCTTTTGAATTTGTTTACCAAAAAATTCTGGTTATTTCTCTGATGACGCTAATTTATTTCGAATCTTATTCCCAAAATTTCAAGGGAGGAGCAAAAAGCTGGAGAGGCCGAATTCATCAAAGTAATAATTGTCCATTTTTCTTTCATCTTTCACAAACCATAAGTATAGTCAGTAATGTTTTAAAATTTTTTTATGCGTAGAGTGCTAATACCTTGTTTTTTTATGTAATATATAGAGACAAGAGCAAAAGAAATCGGACTTGGATGAGCAGTTGAAAGAATACATTCAAGAATGGAGAAAACAACGTGCAAAGGAAGAGGACGATCTCAGCAAACTCAAGGACAAACAAATCAAGCGCAAGGTAAGACTATTTTTTATATAGTCAACTTTCGGACAACTACATACTTGGTAATGAAAAGAAAGTATAGAATTCATTTATCCTAATTGCAAAACATTAGGCCCTCAGAGAGCAAGAGGAGAAACGCTTGGCCGAAAAGAAAAAGCAAGAGGAAGAGCGTCGTATGCGTGAAGCGGAGGAAAAGAAACAACGGGAACAAGAAGAGAAACTCCGTCGTCTTGAGGAAGCTGAGAAGAAACGTCAACTTATGATGCAAGCACAAAAGGTATTTTCTCCTTATACTTGTAAAAATGTACTTCATATCAACAACAAAAAATTTCATCCATGAAAAAACTTTCACTGTTGAACAATTTTAATAAAAGTAGTACTTTCACTTTGCAAACAATGTTGTACAGTGATATGCAGTTGAAAATGCATATGATGAAGTATATTTTTTTTTGTAGGCCAGTATGGCAGGAAAGAACTTCATGGTTTCCAAGAAATCCGATGGCTCCCAGGTTTGTAAAATCAATGGAAATAAAAAAAAATTTGAACCACGTAAAACATAAAAGATTTTGTCCATATTATACCCCTAAAACCTAAAACTATGGCTAAAATTGACTTTGATTCTTTGTGAATGTCCAGATGACTGGAACTGGATCAGCACGACAGGAACTGAACAAGACCAAGGAACAACTGGAAGAGGAAAAGAAGATTTCTCTGAGCTTCCGAATCAAACCTCTTGATTTGTCAGGCTTGGGTGCAGAATCGTTGAAAAAGAAGGCTGCTGAATTATGGGAGCAAATCGTCCGCCTCGAAACTGAAAAATATGATTTAGAAGAACGTCAAAAGCGTCAAGACTACGATGTAAGTTGAACTTTTAATATATTTTTGGTCCATAAATAAATTCCAATGTGAAAACATTATTATAATTATTATTATTTTATGTTTTATGCAAACACAACTGAATTTAGTGTATGTAGTTTATCATGTAGGAAGACTACAAGAGTTTTTTGATACTTTTATTATATTAAAGCAGGCAAAATACTAGTATTTTAGCTATTTTTCGGAATTGTGATTATGATTCAAGCAAATATAATATTAATAATCATTTGTTCGAATGATATATATATATGTAATGAGTAAGTCATTACGTTCATGGTGACAAATCACCAGTAACATAATATATACACATAATGTGCGTAAAATGGATTTTCAGTTGTAAAAATGGACAACTATATATGATCAATGATGATGATGAGATGTTATATTATTATGATATATTATATATAATTTAAAACTTGATGAATGATATGTATAGCTGAAAGAATTGAAAGAGCGACAAAAACAACAGTTGCGTCAGAAAGCCATGAAATTAGGTTTAGAACCCGAGTAAGTTTTATCTTCAACCAACATTTTTACACGTATAAAAAAAAACTTTTTTGTTTTAAATTATTTTATAATATATACAGCATACATATTTAATACTATAAAAACTTAATTTTTATACATAATATGTAATGCACTTAAAAATTAATGAGCGTTGTGAATTTTGTTTTCGTTGTAACTTTTTTGTGCACTCATTTGTTTTACTCTCTTTATAAAAACTTTTGTTCGTCCTCATCATCTCACACATATGTATGTCCTGTGTACTTTTTTACTGTTTGTGTTACTTTGTTTCAGACCTTGTTATATCGTAAATATGTTCATTTTGTTATGTAAACGTTTTAAATGTATATAATTTAGGTGGTCTAGAGTTTATATATACATAGTTTACAAAGAGAAGCAGTACTCGAAATTCCTTGACTAATATTTTTGTCGCTTTGAAAATAGGAAAAGAGTTTGGTGATGAGAAAGATAATTTTTTCACTATACAAACTACAAAACTTTCTTCATTCTAGATTGTAGAGAGGAGATAGGGGTTATGGTTTCTCGTAGTGAAAGTTTTGTAGAGGATCAAAAAAATTTCACAGTGGTTTTGCTTTTCAACGTGTCTTTTATGACCGTCGTAATATTGGGAATCAAGTCTACTTTTCTAACATACCCATGAACCTATAATATAATATATATATATATAATTGTGGGTGGTAGGATAAAGTTACATGTATTTAGAAAGAGTCAGTAAAATTTATATAATAATACTTATATTGGTATTGATTAAAAACTTTAAAATGATAAAATGTATACGTTTGTGTGTGTATGAAACTCAACGTAAGTCCTGTCTTTCTTTAACTGCTGAGAAGATTATTATATTATTATGAAACAACAAAGACATTATAATATTGATATTGATCATTGTGTGTCTTATTTTGTGTATATCTTTAAATCATGTAGCTTTTTTTGTGTATTATCAATGTCCTGTCTATATTTCTAGTTGAAAGAGTTGAAAGAACGTCAAAAGCAACAACTGAGGCATAAGGCGCTTAAGCGCGGTCTAGATCCTGAGTAAGTTATCGCCAGTACATTTCAGCTCTACTATCCGCGTATATTATTATCTCTCCAAACTTTTAAACAACAAATCACAAATTAAATTCTTTTTTTATCATTTACCCTGATAAAAACTATCGGAAACTTGATTTTTGACTCCGGTTGTCCCATTCCACATTCAATCCTTATTTTATTAATGTATTTATATGTAGTTCCAGTCAATTTGCCTTTCAAGTTTATGACTGACGACTGGAACACTTTTTTTTCTTTTATCCATTGATCTATATATAGATTTATTTATTTATTTTTTTTACTTTTTTTCATTTGTTGCACAACAGCTATTATTTTTGTAACATGAACCCTCCCAATTTTTTAATTTTTGATTCTGTCCCAGTATCAGTTTTTTTTTGTTTACTTTTTTGAACCCAGTAATAATTATTCTCATTATTTTTCGTTTGTTTTATTTGTTTTATCATTTACATTATTATTATTTTTCTCTTTTTTTGCGCCTGAAGTTATAATCATTATTATTTCAATTTCTTCTATACATTTTATTATTCTGATCTAATTAGTGGGCTTTGGCGTTTTTTCTTTCCATGATAATGCATAATTTCAATGTATAATCTACACACACTATGCACTATAGTATACTCTCGTGCTAAACTACACAACGTTAAAACGGTTGAGTTTTTTTCTTAGTACTCCCCCTTATAGTCTCTCTCTGTTTTACCAGTATCTCTTTGAATGTCACTGTTGAACTGAACTGATTGAACTTTTTTCTCAGTACATTTGCATACAGTATCCATTTATTTATCCACTGCAAGATAAATAATTTCATTTAGTTATAGCATATTATGATTATATATTAGCCATTTCTTCCTGATCAAACAAATCATATTATGATATGATGCTGATGATCTCTCTCTTCTCTCTTTCTTATTGCATTAAAATAGATGTTAATTTGAACGTATAATATATTATACCTTTTGTACCTTTTATCTTTGCATGGTCAATAATAGAAATTGGTATTTTTTGTAGTGTCCATTTACCCATACAAATTTATGTACCCCTGTAGACCCAGTTTTGAATAAAAATGATGACAAAATAGTAAAAATAACATCTTCTCTATGTATGAAAAGAATAAAAACTGCTAGTGTTTTGTACAAATATGTCGTTCTGTTTATAATACCTGATAATTAGAATTTCACCTACCAAAAATGTATTGGATTACCGTTTCAATTCCTGTGTATTTAACATGCAACTCCTATAGAAAGCTTTGCTTTTTATCAGTTATTTTGTTTTAATTTCTGTATCATTTTTATTTATTTATAAACATATTATTATATTATTATTTTTATCATTTTTTTGTAATCCCAAATTTTCCTTTTGGTAAAAGATAAAAATGACAATTTTTTCATCCAGTGCTTTCTTTGTATACCGCTTTTTGTTTTGTCCGATATTTGTTCAATAAAAAAAAATGACTATACTACTTTTATTTTGTCTATTCGTCCATGTATATAATAATATACTTACATATGTATGTGTGTGTAAAAATACGATAATGTTGTATTTTATTTCTACAAAGGGAGTTCTAATTCAATTTTTCTTCGTGTGTTTTCTTTCTTGACAACTTTTTCAGAGCCTTAACCGGAAAATACCCAGTAAGTATAGTATAGTTTTGAGTACCTAGTGTACCTACAGATACTTTTTCTGACATGGGAAGCCAAATGTCAACAAATCATATTTTTTAAAAAAAAATCTACAATAATTGGATTTGTTCCATATTGAAAATAAAACAACTTATTTTATTACACTAGCCTAAAATCCAAGTCGCCTCCAAATACGAGAGACGAGTGGACACCCGATCCTACGAAGACAAGAAAAAACTCTTCGAAGGCGTAAGTTGTTGTTGTATTTATGTAACCCTACGAAGTCTCTAAACTTTTTTCAGTTTCCTTCTTTTTTTCATTGTTCAAAGAATGTTTTGCAAAACATGCATTCAACTATGTATATTATTAACGTATAGAAGAAAAAAAAGACAATTTCACTGGATTGTAGCACAAACCAAGATAACAAAAGTTTCCTTTAAAATGTTTCATAGCTATCATCATGATGATTTCTTTCTAGAAAAATACTAAATAAGTTTAAAATAATGGAAAATAATACGTATTATCTATATACGCGTATATATATATATATAAATATTAGGGATGGGATGTGATCGATAAAGAAACAAATGAGAAATTCTGGAAAGACAAGTTGGATGGCTTTGCAAAGAGGCAAAAGAGTAAGATGTATTTTCATCAAGTAAAAATTGAACAAACAAAAGCGAAAAAACGTTTCTATCCTTATACTTCTATTTTATACACCATCCCCATCACCTTACTTTGCCATTTCCAACAAACAAACAGCGTGAATTGTGGTTGACTTACCATTCTT
This sequence comes from Sminthurinus aureus, assembly GCA_034698265.1. Classification (NCBI taxonomy): domain Eukaryota; kingdom Metazoa; phylum Arthropoda; class Collembola; order Symphypleona; family Katiannidae; genus Sminthurinus; species Sminthurinus aureus. Next base: position 11,312 of record JAQGBH010000855.1, read on the forward strand.
AAGTGTTTGTATATATACTTAATAGATTAGCTATTTCATTTGTATTGTGGTGATGTTTTTATACTTTTCCCCATTGCAAAAAAAAAACAACTACACGTACGAAAAGCAAACTGGTGTGTAAATTTCAACAAACAATTCACAAGGAAAGACGAAAGTACGTCAAAAAAACCCTCAGACTTTGACTTTTTTTGAATAGATAAACTTTAGATCATATATCTACTCCCCTATCTAGTCTGTTATCACTGTGTTCCATACATATACATACATAGTCCTGGAGTGTTTCAGATTCAAGTTTATGGTTTATGTGTGATGGAGAAAGTTTTTTTCTCTCCTTTTTTTTGGTATATTATTTGTTATTTTTGCTTATCGAGTAGAAGGGTGAAAGTTTTCACGAAATATTTTTTTTTAGAACTTTTTCTGTTTTGTGTTACAATCCAAAGAGGTGTGTTTTTTATAAAACGGTGACTGAATCTTTTTATACCCCTTTTATATAAAATGTGTGCTTGAGGTTTTTTGTTTTTGTGTGCCATACAAAACAAAGGGTTTAGACGCGTTGACCAAGGAAACATCTGAGAAGGCTTGGGCAGATAGTGTAAAGAGTTTCGAGGATAGACAAAAAAGTAAGATTACAACTACTATAATAATATATATATACACAATTTTTGTCGTATTATTTTTGTAACTTTCTCTTCTTCTTCTTTTGCATACTGTTGCCGTAAGTATGTATTCATACATTTAAACAAAATAATTTTGTTCTGGATTTTGCTTTTTAAATACATAATTATTACGTAAACTTTAGCTTTTCTTTCTTGGTAATGTATTCTCCTCTATTTTTTTAAAACAAATTGTAAATGAATTAAGTTCTCTTTCATTTTTTTCCCGTAACATAAATATATTTTATATTGAATTTTCTATATATTTTACTTAATGGCATGAGTAGTTGGTTAATTTTCTTACAAATTCTTTTCCCTAGCCCTACTTTTAGTTTTCATTCTTCATGTTTACATATTTTCCTTCTTCTGTATTATGTGAATATTTCAGCTTTTAATCTGTATAGAAGCTTTCTGCTTTGGATCAAAAACCAAACTGCAACTGCTTAACTTAACTTTCTATTTCTATAGTTTAAATGCATGTAACACGGACCGTGTTACACGGTGCCTTTATTTTATCATAACTTTCCCTCTTTATGTCTAATGTAGAGCCAAAATCATAACATCTTTCCCTTCCAACATCTATTTGTAGTTTATGACATAAGCTCAATTTTAATTCTTTAATCTTTATTGTAACACAGTAATTAGCAAACAATGTATATGTATCACATGAATTATCTAATAGTAACGTAAAAACAAAATTTTTTTTACTTCGTGCACCTTGTAGCCAAACTTCCCAAATGGTTCGGAGAACGCCCTGGTAAGTACTTTTCATCTTCTTTAGGTTGACATCATCCTATATCCTATATTATATTCTGTAACATATTTCAACAGAATTTTGTTTAAAACATTTGACTTTTAGTGTATTTACATGTTGTATTTAGCCATTGATAACTGATAATTAATCTGCGTTTGTGTGTATTACATAGGCAAAAAGAAGGGAGAACCCGATTCCCCCGAAGAAGAAGAGGTTAAGGTAAGGAGACTTTAAATGTTCGACACATGAAATAAATTGGAGAAAGCATGAGAGAAAATTTTTACCACTCTACTACTTCTTCATGGTAGATACTGATTTAATTCCTACTTTTTTTAAACATTCCTCTCCGTTAAACTTTAGAATGCCGATGTTATCGAAGATCTTGAAGAACCTAACTTTGAGGAAGAAGAAGAAGAAGCCGCTGCAGAAGAAGCAGCCGAAGAAGAGGTATGAGTGGTATTATAGATAATCCTATATCACAACTCATGAAGAATGTAGTGTATTTTTGTTGAAAATCTATTTTTAGGAATCAATTTAAATTAAATATTTATTTTTATAGGAAGAAGAGGAGGAGGAGGAAGAAGAGGAAGAAGAAGAGGAAGAGGAGGAAGAAGAAGAATAAGCGACCTTCCCATCCCACTCGGTTTAGGCTCAAACAACATTTTCACTATCCATCAATATCATCAAATCGCATATATTATTACTATTATATTATTACATTACATACTATCCATTCAGTACTTATATACTTATATTTCAGTTAGCGTCAGAAAAACCGATTTACAAAAACAAAATGATGCCAATGTATGTAAGAGATATATACAAACAAAAAAAACTAACAATGTCCAAAACAATTTCTATTAATGTTACATTCTGAATATGTGCATGAATTATACTTGTTTAAAACATCCAATATGGGCCAAATTGAACATGCCTTTTTTAAAAGTAAAACAATAATAATAATATCTATATTATTGTGAAGACAATGAAAAATAATCTTTACTTTTTTTTTGTAAATCAAAATGTGCATTGCATTAAAGTTAAACGGTATATAAAATGAAAACCAAAAAATGAAGTTTTGCATATAGTTTTAATATATTATATATATGTAACGTGATCCTTACTTTACTTTGTCCAAACTGGATCTTACTTTTTTTTCTCAACGTACATATAACATAATATTATGTACAATATGTATGTCATAAGTAATAACCATATAAAATATATACATAATACTTTCTATTTTAAAAAGAATCCAAATGACATTCTAATATGTTCAAATGTCTGAGACATAATATATTATTTTAAGTTATTTTCAATCTACTGTAATTATAATATTTCATTTGGCCCATTAAAGGTTATAATTGCCGAAAAAAAGGAAGCCGTTCAATAATCATACAAGATCAATTTTTTGAATATATTTTCTATATGCACATTGCACATGTACACACACTACATGTACACACCTTTTAAGTACGCATACTTCCGCAATGTCAATTAATTAGCATTTGAAGTCGGGGATTATTCACAGGATATGTTTTTTACAACTATACATAACGTAAAATGATATATTATACGGTTTCAGCATTTTTCAACTGCAAATCAAAAAATGTTGCTAAATACATACTTGGAATGGCGTTGCACTTTTCTCTTTTCATAACCATCAGTTCTGCATCAATCAAGTTTAAAATGATTCATTTGAGAAAGATGATCTTGCTGACAACTTCACTGACCGCACAACGACGTGATTACATGATAGTTATGACTCATAACTCATCAGTGAAAGTAAATGAAGAAAGGTGCAGTTTAAACAGGTAAAATTTCAGAAATTTTTCCGACGATTTTATTGCTTCTTTTTTTTTTTTTTATAAAATAATGACATTTTCATAATTTTTTATTTTATTTCTATATTATAATCATAAATTTTTTGAGAATAGGTATTTGATATTTTATTGTATACTGGTATCTTGTATAATAGTATTATATATTAATAATCGTATAATAATAATAATTTATTATACAATATATACCAATAACCAATACTTTGTATTTGCACTCGTTTTGTCAGAAACAATAGAACTTATGCAAAAGGAGTAGAGACGTGAGACGTGCTGACCAAAATAAATGAACTTGAAATGGGAAATATGGATGCATATCAAATTGTATTCATGTACAGGTATTTGGGATTTATTGTGATTTTCTGTACATTGCCCTATTTTAAAAATCTACGTAAAGCTTAAATCATAATAATTAATAATATAATGTGCCTATAATAATTAATGTAATAGTACTATACCATATTTTATGACGTAATTTAAAGATATTACAGTACGATAATATCTTATTCAACACTGACTAGTTGAATCTCTCTCTCTCTCTCTTTCTTAAAAATATAGGATTGAAGAAATTACATATTTTCTTCGCGGTTGTTTATTAGTTAAAGTAAGTATTTAAACTGAAAAACGGAATCGTATAGTTTCAAAGCTATAAAATAATGTGTGTATTTACACCAATACTAGTCCGTAATAAAACTATTATAAACCTTAAACTAAATTCAAATAAATTTTGTTCTATAGACCAAATAAACAGACCAAATCATGACAACACAATAGAAAAAGTCAGAAAAAAAGACTGAGCAGTGACAAAAAAAAAGAAGAAAAAAAAAGTTGAAAACATTTTTTGTATTTTTCTTGGATACATGACTAGTTGTACATAAGCAGTTTTTTACTTTTGGTACAAAACTCTTTTGTTGTTGTTTAAAAGTAATAAAATGGGTAAAAGATATGATCATATCAAATTGTTATTATTATTATTATTATACAAATCCGTATGACAAAAGCAAAAACAAAAAATAAAATAAAAATTTGTTTTTCTTCTTTCGTAAATAAAAATATAAAATTATAATAATTACGCTTACTTCTTTTACAAAAAGAATGTTCAACACAGGATTTACTGTTTAGAAGTGACAAGTTTGATTTCTTCCCTTTTACAAGTTACATATTAAATATTAAATAACACACAAAGTTAAATAACATCATACAAAGTGAGAAGGAGAAGTTACTGATTTGCCCCCGGCAAGGCATTAAACGGGTCATTTTTTGTTTGTCCCTTTCATCAACTTTTGATATTTGTTTGGAAATGTTTTTTAAATTAATAGCTGAAATCCGTAAGATATAGTCTATTATAGAGTCAAAAACAAACCTTTTTTTGTCCCATTTTTCTTTCCAGATGGAAGTATCTTTCAATTTTAATATTGAGTTAAATGGAGAAAGTACAAAGAAAGAAACTCATTTGCCTTTGGAAGGAAAAATCTGAAAATAAATTGATTTTTCGGCTCTAGACAATTATCTTATGAATTTTAGCTCTCGAACTTACTCAGCTCAAAAATTTTTCTTAAAATGGATCTTTTTTTTTCTCGATTTCTTCGGATACCGGGGAAAGCCAATACTACTATTGCATTGTAAGAACTAGAAAAACCACGAAAACAAAAATCTCAGCTACAATACGTAGAATCAAGGACGATCCTGGGCTGTAATGGGAATAAATGGAGTTCCACTGGTGTAGCTGAGATTTTTTTTCCTGGCCTGCTTTTGTGAAAAAATTTCATAGAGTTGCAATTCTTATAACGGTAACTTCTCCCTTCGTCTTGTAACATGAGATGTTCAAATGATTTATGATTTATAGTATAACAATAAAATATCTTTCCTTCTTATATATATGTGGGTTAACTATTACTATTAATTTAAACTATCTGCTAGAGATAGATATAATGTATAACATGTATATTTACTTTCTCTTGATTCGAAAATCAGATAAAAGTTCAAGACGAATAAGAAAAAGAGGAGCGTCATACCACAAAGTATATGCCGAACAATTGTACAGTCACATATAGTAGTAGTATAATATGTATAACAATATAATATAATCGTGTACAATGTAAGTATAGTAATTCAACACTATTATAAATTTTAATATCAAAATAAATATATAACCACTAATAGTAAACAGGAACTCGTACTGGGTGAGTAAATAAATAATAAAATGATATAGCTATACAATACATTAAATGATATACAATTTCGATCAACAAAAACAAAACTGCATCAGCTAAATATATATATATTTATATATTGCTTTGTAATATCTAATATCGTACATCGTACATGTTTTGAATTGGTTCTAGCAGTAACACGCAGTGGTTTTATAGTTAGTGCTACATCAATTCCATATTATTATTTCATATTTAAAGTATTATGCTCCTTTTTCTCTGTTTATAATTTTTAACAGAGACGACAGAAAATTTGTGTAGAAAAACATGATTTAAGTCTCCTAACGTTGTGCAGAATTTAATATAAATTATTATTATTATCAGCAATATCCAATAACTCAATAGTAATGTATTAGAAAATATAATGCTCAAAGTTAAAAATATAGTAGAGATTCCACAAACTCGAAAAAAGGTTTTAGGATTTTAGATGATTTTTTTTTGTAGAGGTACGAGAGATAAACAACGTTGTTAAATAATTACATATCTTTCTTCTTTCTTTTGAATCTCTAATCTCTAAACCTCGAATTTGCGAAATTCCTAAAATGTAACGTAGATATTATGCATGTACACCTACGTAACAACAATCACTATAAAATTATTATTATTACAATAAGTATATTTACTTTACTACTCGCACCTCACTACTACAACATTTATTTATTATACCTCATAACGTATTTAGTCTATAAAAATAAAATACGCAACAACTTTTCTTTATAAATTAAAAATTTTACAATACGGTTGAACCAAAACAAACAAATAAACAAACAAAAAAAGTTAAAAATGCAAGGTAAATTTATTAACAAAAATGTGATCATCATTTTATCATGAATGCCACCACTTTCTATCTCATAATTTTCAATTTAAAAAGGGTGTTAGTACAGGGAACATATAACTAAAAACCTATTTTTTGTAGTGCGGATTATACCGTTTACTCTATCCTATGTTATTATTATTATTAATGATTTATTTATTCATAATTTATGCTCCACTCTCAGCTTTTACATATATATATTATATTGTTACGCACACTGTATACTGTATACTCTAATACGTTAATGGATAACACACGGACAACGATGTTAAACATACGAATCAATTCTAAAAGAGGAGAATTATGTTAGTTAATAAACATTATTATTTGCTTTTGAACTTGTCACATTTACATAATATTATTATTATCCTAACAATCATAGAACTTTGTGTAATAATAATAATATGTTCATCTTTGAATGGGCAATGACTGAAACATTTTAATTTCATACTTTATACATAGATGTTCCTACTCTGATTAATTCACTTTATACTCTACACAAGACTTGTGTCCTATATATCCTATAATAACTTTATCACTATATAATTACTTAGTAAGGCATGTAGTTTCCGCACGTATATATTTATAGGTATGACACCATAATATTGTTTTGACTTTCAAAGCCATAATTTTTCTTGTATTTACTGAAGAATTCTTTCTAAAGCCTAAAACTATAATTGTAATAATATTATTATTAGATAGTAGTAATAAATAATATTATTATGCTTTATTATTTTATTTGTTGTATGCGTACTTTTTCTTGTTTTTTTGTGACCTATAATAGAAAAATAGGTTTTCGTTTATTTTAGAGGTTACAAGCGTAGCAAAACAGCCCTGCACATTTATTTATATTTTTGTTTTTGTTCAAAAATTCTTCATAATCCCAGAGTTTCAAGTTTAAGATTATAAGGTTTCATTCAATTTTTGAAAATTACTAATAATTAATATTATTAATAAAAATGGCCTACAATTATGCACGGATAAGGGCATTCGTATTTGTTCATTTATCCCACATCCGTACTGGATGATGAATAATTGACAATTGAACTGGGTAGCTTTTAACTTTTTATGCCCAGAATGTAACTTTTTTTTAAACAAAAACAAAACAAACAAAATAGACAGCTGGGAAATATAGGAAGCTCTCTATAATTTTGGAATTATAATGATTACTGATTACTGATTAATATCGCTTTATGAAATTATGGGATTGCAGTAGGATTGCAGCATAATCAATGTCCGGCAAGTAAGTATAACATTTCACTTTTACTTCAATTTTGTCTGGAAAAAGCTTCATTCAAAAAGTTTACGTAGGAATAACTAAATGAGTTACTGATGAGAAGAACACAATGGTTCATGGATTCAACATTATATAAATAATAAATATACTACACTGTCTATTACTGTGTCAATAAAAGTTTAAGGTTTAACCAGCAACACATTAGCGTATTTTTGAAATCAACACAAAGAACTTACAAGAAACTCTTTGTCAAATGCATATTTAATATTGAACAACATTATAGTTACTTTTAATTTTGTATTTGTAAATCTTGATAAAAACTAAGAGTACTATTATTTGTTATTTATATAGCAAGTAATCTATAAACTTTAAATGAAATTCGCTCATTACTCATGACTAATGAGTCATTAGTAAGAAGAAAAATTCATTTTTTTGTTGGTAAATAAGATTATGGTTTCACCAGTTTAAATTTTAAACTAATATTCGTGACTTTCAAGACGTTATATTATTTATTATTATGATAGTGAAAAATAAGGAAAGTAAACTGTAAAAGTTGTTATTATGCAATTGACAAAGAATCCAGATTGCATGCTAAGAACTATATTAATTTATATAAAATGCGTTTTTCACCTCTTTTATTCTAAAGATCTGAGTAACATGACAGTAATTACTAATTCCAGTCATCCATACGTAGGTATAAAAATGACATAGCAAGTATATTTTTTGTGTTTTGTAAAATTTGAATGCAAGGGCTCGGAAAATATCAGTATTGAGTTAATATTATTATTATTAGTGTGATTACTGAGTTGAAGGTGTATACTACAGACACACATACAAATGTATTCAGTATTCCCTTCTCCTACTGTACCACAAACGTAATCGTCTCCTCCGTTCTTCATGTTATATTTAGTTTTGTATTGAGGGAAAATAAGATGAATCTTGGCGCACCATGCATATAATATATTTAATGATTTAATTAACTACTCTTAATTTTTTTCAGTTCACTCATTGCAATAATTCACCACTAACAACAAGAATGTTTAATATTATTGTTATTGTTACTCTTTATATTTTAAAACGCCGAGCGAGTCTGCACGTCTCTACATTTCAACGTTAGTGTACATAGACTTACTTATTGATTTCAATGATACCGCGTCGTAGTATTTTTATGCACTGTTTCATAGTTATTAGAAGTATATATGTAGATATTTTGTATTTGTATGAAATGAGAATGATTTTTTTTTTTAAATATAAAATATAAAATTTGATTTAACTGAATGGAGTATTATCGTCTTCTCCTTCATTTGACTCTTCCTGATCTTCATCCCCTTCATTTTCATCATCTAAGTTTCCATTGACTGGGGTGTCTGGGGAAGGAGAATATGATGCAGCGATTTTTTGACACAACTCCGAATATGTTTTGCCATGCAAAAAACAGGCTAAAATTACCTGTTATAATTTAGAAATTAATATAAATTAAATAAAACATTTATAAACACGGTAAATTCTTTGCATCAATCTACACAAATGTGAAATTAAACCCCAATATAATGTATCATTTTGTACTTAAGTGTAACATGACTAAATTATGAATAAAAAATTTTAAATGATAAACAACACCATGAAGATGACAATAATAATTATTATTATAAAAAGAGTTTACTTACTGTCATATTGTCGCAACCCAGTCCTCCCATTTGACAATCTGGGGCAAGACAATTAGTCATTAGTTCCTGCAAAAGAATAAATGCACAGGAAACTTTAAATTTTTTCTATAAACTATAATACAAATTTGTTCTATAAAATTTTTAATATGCCATGTTTCTAATTTATAATAATAAATGAATTTCCACGTGGCAGGACTACCAACCTCGTTTTTGAGCTCTCATATAGTTAACATGCAAATACCATGGAAACGAAAACGACATTGGTAGTTCTTCCACGGGGAAATTCAAATAATAATAAACAATATATACTAGTAATATGTAATAAAATATCATTTGATTATTGATTATCGTGATGTAGAACATATTGAACAAGTCATTTACTTCACAAATTGTCTCGGGTTCCATATTTATACTCAGACGTCGCCTAACAAACTCAACCGCTTCGTCGTTGGTTATCTTTGTATTACAAACATGAAAACAAAGGATTATATGACTAACAACTTTTATTTATGATTATTGACTATAATACAATTTATACTCTATAATGTATAACATATAATAATATTATTAGGAAAGATTAGAGTTATTAGAGTGTGCTGTTTTGTTTGAAAATGAAGACTTTACGTACCACATCCCCTGCAATCAAAGTAAAATAAAAATCATTATTACACATTGATTCAATCAAATCATTTCATAACACAGGAGCAAAATTCTTTAGAAGTATGAAGTATTTAGTAATAATTAATGAGACAATGAGATGATTTTTTATAATGTTTCTTACATATTCCATCACAAGCGAGAATTATAAATTCCCATTCGTCATTTATATCTCGATATTCAACATCAGGAAGTGCTATAACCATTTGTTCTTCTGGTTTCATAGTCGTATTACGCTTAAAAACAAAATCACCCAAAGCTCTTGATAGGGCTAAATTTCCGTTTACTCGGTTGTATTCTACCCATCCACCTGCTTTTTGTATTCTGTTCTGTTCTTCCGGATTATTTGGCTTATGATCTTGTGATAAGGCTACGGTTTGCCCACCTACACATGCTACTGCACGTGAATCACCTACGTTGCCCTACGTAAAAAAAAGAATTGAAAACGTAACTTTAAAATCATAAGTCAGTTATTTGTATAATCATGTAAAATGTAAAACATAATAGTCGTAGATTATTCCCTATACACCATACATATAATATAAATGCAATGAAACAATAAATTATGAATACTAAATTTTATGCAGAAAAATGTAATAGACTTAGAAATAATGACAATGTAAAAACTTACGCAGTAAGCCTTATTATCTTTGATTAAAACTGTGATTGCTGTGGTACCGGCCAGTTCATCTCGCATGTGCTCGTCCTTTGAAAAAAGAAGAAGAAAAAACTCATGATATATCAACATCAAGAAGAATTATGGAATTTGTAATAAGTAATAATAATATCGTCATATTGTTATTATTTCTTGTTTATGATTTAGATGTCGAATTTTTTTTCCTGTTTTATTACTAAAAATATTACCTTGAGCATGGAATGATCGAATTCCAAAAACCCCTATAAAAGAGAATCAAAAGAATTTTTTATGTTTTATGGTATACCAAGTCATAATATAATTTATACATCAGAAATATAAAATACAAGTTTATTACGTTCGACTTGAGATACCCTCTAATTACAGAGGTAATAAGCTTAAATTAGTTAATCAAATTATATATCCGTATATACATGATGTGTGATGTATTATATTGTCCCAAATCTCTGATATTCTACGTTTTTTACAATATATTATCATACACATAGTTCCCAGAAAGTTCTTATTTACTAAATTTTGCAAGCTTATTCTATTTTCTGTATCCGTAGTACATGGTTGACAACCTCGTACAAAATGTTATTTTGGACTCGGAAAGGGTACAAAACAGAATTTTTTTTACGTAGACAGTGTTTTGTTAATTGGGACACTTTGGTTTTTATTTTTTATATCAAAAAATTATCTTCAATGAATTGTACGGTGGTTGGAATTTTTTTAAATGCTTTCTATACAAACTTGAAATAAAATTTGTACGAGGTTTCACAATACTTGGGTGCCGTCACTAATACATATTTATAGTTTTCATGTTAATATTTTGTTGTGACACACGAACAATTTAGTGTCATAATATATTATTATCGTTTGCAATTATTGTTATAAATGTACCTGTTTAATAGCTTGTGCTAGTTCTCCTCCCTCTTGGTATTCTTGTCTTTGTACTATAAATTTATGAAGGTGATTGCTAGCATGCTGAGCAACTTTTGGACCTCCGTGTCCATCGTACACTGCAAAAAATGTAGCGGTTTGATCATCTGGTAAAGAAAGTATATGAGTGTGTGCATCTTCCATAGTCACTCTGTAATTTCAAAAAAATACGACATATCATTACTAAATCGCTAAATGACTCAAGAGTACACTTCTATTCAGTAGATAGATATTTAAACAAAATACAAACAACATACAGTGAAATCTGAACAAAGACAAAAATTTTGTCCATTACATATATTATATAAGAATAAGATTTCACTGTAGATTGTAGATATAATTAGTTTACAATTCATTTCGAAATTTATTTTACATACCTCCATCCTTGCATTGACGAGGATCCAACCTAAGTAATTAATCAACGATAAAAATAATAAATAATAAAAACTTGTTACAAGATTATTTCACTATATTATTTAAATAGTAAACAATAAACAATAATAATGATGTAATAATTACTACTCATTTGTAATCTTTTTTACATTACACACACCTACAAGATGTAAAACGTAAAAGACATAAAATATTTATATAAATATTGACGATATTTACCTTATATTGGTGGTTCTGAACACTACTTGATTCTTTGGCAGTTACCGGCTCACTTAACGTCTGTCCCATAATAATAGTAGTTGTGGTAGTTGTGGTATTATTCTGGAAGAAAGAAGAAAAAAAAACAGTATATGTAACGATATTTTATATTTTATATTTCATCCTATATGAGCTATTACAGATGATTAATGATGATGATGACCATGTGGATTATGAGTATATATATAAATATTATATAATATTTTAATGATAATATAGTAGTAGAACATCTTCTTTATATTTTATCATCATCATTCAAAAATTCATTTCATTAGCACAAGATATGCCAGATGGAAAATAAACTAGAATAATATATCTCCTCTTGATTATTCATACATATATACACAGTCTTCCACTTATTGACTGATGATACTCAAGTATTTAAATCTGTGTGTCATTTAACATAATCTAATAAGAGGATATTAAACTATAATAATATATGATAATTTTAACCATAAGAAAATTGCAAGAACGCAAGTCATGTACTATACACTATACATAATTTAATATAAAGTTTTTTATCAATGATAAATAAATAAAAACCTACATTAAAAAACAAAATATACTACAATCTAAAAGTACTTTAATATAAAACTAACTACGTCAGTAGTCAGTACAGAATATATTATTATGTATGTTACATATGAAATATAGGTTTCAATTTTACCTTTTTTTTGTGATGGATTAAGATATTATTTTATTGATTATACTTGGATTATTATGATCACACTGATGTATCATAAGTACATGTAAAAAATATTTTATAGAAATAGAATCACGTAGGTAATGCACTTCTTCTTCTGTGAATAAAAAGGGTTTATTTAAACTTTTATTCTTTTTGTTAATAAAACTATATTATTTTATTACACTTTGACTTCAAGTCTTCTTTGAGAATGACGATTTGAACTATACTACTATATTGAAAGCACACACTATATGCTCAATTACTAATTACAATGGTATTTAAACCTGATTTAATTACAATTACGAAACTGTTTTACTTTGCTTTTTTTTTACTTTTGACACTACTCGAAACTCGATTGGGAATTTTTGGTTTTGAACCTTGGCGCTCCAAATCATCGGCAGATAAAAAAAAACGTTCGCATGAAAAATTACTTTTGGCACAAAAAGTACTGCTAAAAAATGATAAAAAACTAAATCACAGCTCGTATAGTTACTACAGAAATAAAAGGAACGTTGTTCCATTTTTGGTGTAAAATGAGATGATGAGTTGCTGGAAATAAAAAGTCCTCTCCGTCAGTGCAATAAAAAATGTTCACAATACAATAATAGAGTTTAGGTACATACCATTTTAAGTTTTGGAGACAAAGGACAGCGTCTAAATTAAATAGTAGGTCATCCGAATTCTCAAGGTTAAACTCTACTTGTGCTGTGTGTTGTTGTTACTCTACTGGAGAATTTTTGACAATGAAATTTTTTGTACAACTTAATATAGCATTACGTGCACACAGTTACATGGACATTTAGAGGTTAGAGGGTTACATTTTTTACCTAAATACTTAATAGAATTACACTATGCACCATGCAAAATAACAATCAATTTGCCGTTTTGATTTTGTTTATGATTACGAAAGAAGGAAGAAAAGTTTCAATATTCCATGTGCCTTTGTCATTGTATATTGTATTTTGTGTGTTCATATAAGTAAAATATGTATACAGTGGACACATTTTTTTGTATTTATCCATAACAACGTTTCCTATTGGATGGTGAGCAGTGAGCAGTATGTGCATATTTTCGTATTATTACAAAAAATACTACTCTGTGATGGTACATGGTACATATCACATATCGCATGCGATCGCTACATTAATTGCTTCAAAAACCAAATCAATAAACTTCTGAAGTTTCTTCTCGCTTGCAAATGTCAAAAGTCACTTACAAATACACTTTTACTGTGCATATCTTTAAAAAAAAGAAAAAGTGTATTATTTTGTAAGGATAGCCCCAAAAAAATGTCGGGCACACAAATATAACTTGCAACGTTTCGTTGTCAGTCCTCTCCAATTTTATCATGCACGGTGACGTATAACTTGCATCACCTACACATAAATAGAACAAAGAGAAAAACAGCAAAAATGCATCTTTCTCAAATAAATATAAATAAATGAAAGTACACATAATATATGTTCGTCTTCCACGCATGTGATGTTCAAAAATTAGTTAGATAAGTTTTCGATCGATTATTTGTTATATAAAATGTAGTTTGTACATATCATGCTGATCATTTAATAAATAAGTAGCATATAAATACAGATAAGGAAATTCCACACATGGTAAACTTTTGTAAAATTATTTTACAAAACACCTGCCTCTCCGTAAAGTAAAAATGAAAATTAATTAGTCAAATTTCAGTATGAAAAACACAGTTGTATTCTAAGGAGTGGTCTACAAATATTATACACCAGATTATGTACCCTGTTACGCAGATTTATAGTTTACCGTTTACAGTATTGAGGAAAATAATTGAAAAACTGATAACTACTCATCGGCTAATATCTACATAAAATATCAACGCCTTCATCTTTTTTTAATCCATAAAATAGAATTACTGCCAACTCAAAACTCAAGTCTTTTACAGCTGAAACAAAATTGGAAGTCTGTGTGGTTATATATCTAGATTCCTGCAGTTTAAAGTTTAAAACATCGTGTTGACTGCTGTAATTTTTTTTGTGAGATGAATGTCTTTTTACAGTTTTTTTAAAAGATAGAGAGATCGTTTTTAAAACTAAGAAAGGGATGATTACATGTGCAATGTACAATGTACAGTGTACACTTGAAAATTTATTATGGTTGACTGTCGACATTTGTAAATTTAAGAGTGGAGAGTGGACTGAGTTGGTTGTAAGAGATTATTATTGGTGTTTTTGGAAAACCTATATACCTTTTATTCTTGTTGTTCTTCAAAGTTCCAAGTTCTGTGGGGATTACATATATTATATTACATATGCAGGTACAACGCTTATGCATATTACATGTATACTATGTAGTGGATGTTGCTGTGGAAGAAACAGAAAGAAAGAACCACATGAAGTTTCCCAGGTGTTATTTTACAAAATCCAGGTGAATTTTTTTCTTTGTTGTTGAATGAAGTTCAAATGGATACTCATATATATACACGCATACTGACATAGCCCGAGTACGAATCCAATGGCACCACTATATACAGTATACTGTGTACAGCATGTAGAATTGGTTGAGACCAGAAGTACTAGAAGCTAACCGACTCCAACTACTAATATAAAAATGTGCACACGTTTTATACCTAGTTGCTTGTTGTATAAAAATATTTTTACATATTATTACTGTACACTGAACAGGGAATACGTTCAAGTATATATTATACGCAATACTTTTTCGGAAGATACTGAAAAATGAGCAGATGCATATGCATAATATATACAAAATTGTACGTTGTAAGTCATGCATCTCTTCTTTCACGTTTATGTTATGCGTTATTCCTCTATTAACATATTACGATATATTATATGAATAAACAAATAGCAAAATTACAAAGTCTCATTACATACTATATTATACTACAGACTACAGACGGTGTAGGCATTCATATACAATATGCATATCATGTACAAAAATAAGCAAGTACAAATCTTTCGGTGAGATAATATGATGGCAGTACCTACTACATAAAATATTGTTGCTACTGATGGTTGTCTTGGGTCTCGGCTTTTGCTCGTCTCTCTACTCTCAGTATCTATAGTCTGCAAATACATAATACATAGTAGATTATAGACCTTGGATTTTATTCATAATTCATAATGTAATATAGCAAAGTATACATTATACATGTTATGGATAAGCCTACCCTTCATCTCAAAAATCTAGAACCTATACTGACTACTACTGAATTCAAACAACATGAGCAATGTATGAACAAAGGGTAATCACGGGTAGCTCGAGCCAAGGGTACGTAGTTTCTATGTACTTGGTATTTGGTATGTTTTTAGTGTACATTGTACGTACGGCATGCTCAGCATATTTATCCAAATTCAAATCCATCTCTGTACATTGTCCATTGTAGAGAGTCACATGAGTATTTTTGAGTACTAGTTATACTTTATACTCTGTCTGTCTCTTTCACCCCTGTACATGAAAAATTGGAGGACAAGACCTAGGTACGATTGTTGCTTTCATGTGCCCAATCATTCATTCATTCATTCAGAAATGCGTGTACAGTGTACATTGTGCATGTTACATGTATATTCTACATTCTATTTTCGATGATTCTTTTATTCATTCATTTTTTATTTTTTTTAATGGGAAACCATTTTTTATGATTGCTTATAGCTGTGTACCTATAAATAAATATTGACGATGGTATGAGGAAGTCAAAGTCAGGGTAGTATAATATCGTAAATAGTAAATAGTAAGTGATATACAGAAACACATAGCTTTCAATTTCCATACGATACTTTGAATTTTGAATTCCCAATTTTAGCATGTGCGTACATTGTACATATATATATTAAAGATTTGTTTTATCTGTATGTTTAGCTTTTACTCTCTAATGGTTGATGGTGAGCGTGAAAAGTGAAAAGAGAACGGAGGGTAAAATGTGCGTGAATTGATGATTAATGCATCTAATCACCATCATCTTCACCTATGAGGAAGGGAAGTATCTGCCTCTACCTCTACTTTTGAGTTTGAACATTACACGTACAACATGCAACATATACACAATGTGGGAAAATAATTTTTAATTCAACTTTCAACTCTAATATTTTTCTAACGCCTTATTTTGACACACACTTAGTTAAACTTTAAAAATTGAATAAATACATTTCACAATATGAAATCAATACTCACAGTGTGAGAACTATCATGGTATTAATGCTCAAAATATGAAAAATAAGGAAATATAATGACGTTTGTACTCATTTCGACTATGTAGATCAATATGTCATATGCATATGTATCGTGACATGTCGAATGTCGACCTTAGAATGTTTTTATAGCACAGCATGTATACTAACTTTAAGCAAATATTGGAATTGCAAAAATTTTAATGAGGTTTACATGATGTAGATGGTAGTTTGTAGATGGTAGTTTGTAGATGTCTGTCACTGTTCTGTGTCAAAGTATGCACATTGCACATAGGATAAAACTGTTGAGCATTGAGCATTGAGCATTGATAGATGCACAACTACGAGTTGTTAGTCAATAATACTAGTAGTTGTTAAATCCATTTTATGAGAGAAAGATGGAGCGTCAAATTGATGATCGCATTCTCATAAGCTACCTCACGGCCAGTGAAAATCCATTCATGCATTCAATATTCAATATATTGTGAGTTGTGAGTCGTTGGTGGTAAAGTCAGCGGCTTATGAAATCGCTGTGGGAACTGTAGTGAAATTCAATTCAGCTCAAAGTGTAATATAAAATCAAGTACTGAGTACTGACTGTGTACAAAGTACATGTGTATAGAGCTTAGAGTCTAGGGAAAGTAGAGTATTTCAAGGGAAAAATTCGGAAATTGGTTTATTATCCATGCATGCATTTACACAGTATGAAATTGAATTCAAATTTGAATTTGAGTACTCATGCAAAGGGTATGAATCCATTTATATGTCTCACATGATTAATACTAAATACATACAGATACATCAACTATCATACATCATATACCACACACCAACACGTTAACATTACACACTACACACACCTACCCACTACCAATTGTGTGATGATAAACTAAACTGAGAAGAAATGACGAAGGGTGGACAGAATTACCTCAAATTCTCCCAGCAGTTTCCAGTTCACACAAAGACATTCATATACATATCGTATGAATAATACGTGTCCGTACATATACATATATAATAGAGCGTTCCAAATAGCAAATAATGACTTCCCTTTATTGAACAAATTGAAAAATATTGTATAATGGAGAACAATACGCGTAGTTGATTATATCAGATGGATTTAGATTATAGATTATTATCAAAACTCAAAAACTCAAAACAATTTTATGCACCGCTGTACACTTTGACCGTTGCATTGGTACTAAAAACTAAAAACTGTAGTGCTTATTACATGTATATAATATATGTAATATGTAATATCCAATCCTGAATATTGAATAATATCTTGACTCTTGACTTGACAGACTTTGTCAAAAATGATTTCTGCATCCGATGGTAATGAATAATAAATTCAGTTTGACTTGTCTACTTCCACCCGACATACCACGTCATACCGCATCTTTTCAACTCACAATCTACAATCTATAATCTACAATCTACATACAGTCCAGGTAACTGTCCATTAAATTTTCATTAGGTGGCATTATGTGTTTTGAATTATGACTGCTGGAAATCCTGTTGTGTTGTTTAAAATAGCTGTAATTGATTCAATAATTTTAGGGGTTTCCTACACCCTGAACACGAAACACGAAACACTTTGACATAATTTCATCTGAAAAGTGCACAACGTTTTAAAAAGTATAACTGTTTTTACTTGTTTTTACAGCAGATTATGTCTCTCTTTGTCATTTACCATATTTTGTGTTTAGTTGTTTTGTGTTTGCAAAATATTTGCCACGAAAACATGAGAATCTTACATAAAAATGAGGTGTCATATCTCATGTCTCATACATCATAAGTACACTACATGTATGTAGGCCAGTAGCCTGTATTATGCCTCTTCAATCTACATATCTGCAATTTTCATGTAGGGATAAATACGCATCAGGTAAGTATTAATATTTGCAGCACTTTATATTTCACATTGAAAACAAAATACAGAATACAAAATGACAGTTGTACACTCTGTAACTTTTTGGTACTTTTATCTATGTTAAAGAAAATACAGTTTGAGTAGATTGTAGATTCTTTGTACACATGATGATTTGTTGCCGTTTGCAGTCCGTAAGCATGATCCAATGGCCAATCCACAATGCCACATCCCTTATGAGTTACCTTTTTTTAAGAGCTACCACATCCACGTTCTGCATCTAAATTCTACGAATTTGGATAGGTATACATCATATTTCGTGTTTCCTATTTACTAATAATTAATATTACTGTTCTGTTCAGGAAAAACATAATAATCTGCAAGTTGGAGTTTGGATATGAAAAAAACTCTCTTTTCTGTCTTTGTCTTAAATATATTTTACAAGTACAACATATTATGCATATCTATTATCTATACGGTTTATAATATACTAAATACTAAATAGTAAGAGGTAAGAGAATAATAAAGAGAATGTGATAGAGAACCAGAAGAAATAAAGAAAGATGTTTTAGGTGGTTGACTTGGTTTCATTTGGTTCTCTGCTGTCTATATATTCTATATTATGTGTACATATGTGTTGTGCATAGGGGAGCCGTGGAGCCGTAATAATGGTAGGAAAGTTTCAATGATGAGGTTTAGTGCATATGCTATTAGTTTTTGGGGTTTTGTATTTTCTGTTCAGTTGAGTTGAACTAAGGTTATGTTAGCAGTTAGTGAGTCCCTCAAAACTCAAAACTCAGAGCTGAGTACTGAGCACTGAGAACCTACCAATTTTTAGTCCAGTTCAGTGTAGTTTCCTATAGTTTGAATTTGAACGTCCCATTCAACATTCAAGCCCGGTGGATCGGCCAAAAGTCTCTCTCCGTTTCCCATTCACAGGTCCCTATCCTGTATCCTAATACCCTATACATAATACATAACACATATGAGATATTCTACCGCCGATGTAGGTTCGTTTTTGGTTTGGTTCCTCGTTCTCATCCGACCGACAGCTTGTCAGCGTCCTAGCTCACGCACTTACAACATACACATACACACGCGTATGCACTATATATAAACATACAAATACGTACATACATACACCACCCTACAAACGAAACCAGGGAGTATCTATCTATCTATCGGCTGTTTTCTATTTTCTATTTTCTATGTGTATCCTTCTTACTCCTTACTTTTGTGTGCCTCAATGTGTTTTATCTTTGTGCAACTAAACAACTAAACAGTCGACAGTCGAGGAAAGTGAGCGTCGCTTTCGTACGTTAAATATACAGTGCGCTGTTCTTCAACAATTCTCGAGTCTCGAGTCTCGAGTGATTTTCGCTCTTTTCAAACTCAAACCTCAAAACCCAAAACTCAAAACACAAAACAAAGAGTAAAAAAAAAGCTCCATATTTTTTAATTGTAGTTACATGAAGAAAAAATACGGATACGGATACGCTTTTTCTATGGACAGTATCTCGGAGTAAAATCAGTATCGAATATCGAATAGTCAAAGTAAAAAAGTAAGTTGTACTTTTTGGATCGGGAAATCAGTGCGTGTACTTAAATACGTGAATAAATAAATAAGTTGTACATGTAAAAGTACAGATAGAGAGAGACAGACAGTGGATACTGGACAGGACGGGACAAAGTCTGTCACTCTATTCTCTACGCACTTTCGACCCTCCACACAATTCACTCTACACTCCACGCTCCAGACTCTGCATGTTTAGTCTACAGTATATTTCTGTGCTTCGTTCTCCATACTCCACACACATTACACAACGATAAATACGGAAAACGGACCAACGAGAGACTTTTCATCCCTTTTCTCTCCTCTCTAGTTTCTAGTTTCTAGTTTCGCTAACTACTTTTAAAGCGGTGTTGTTATTGCTGTTGCTTCATTTCATTTCGTTTCGTCTGGTTTTTGGTGTGCGTTAATATTGGTATTGTTATTCTGTGGTGATTGGTGATTTCCAGTTTCCAGTGTGTGGATTTTTGTCGCCCTTTCATTCAAATACTTTATGTACTATACATGTACAATGTACATTTAGTCATCTCTATTATATCGACATTATCGTTATCATTTCACCATCAGCTCCAAACTCCAAAGTGCCCGCATCCGATTTTGAAAATCGGGAAAAATACATGTGTACACGCATCCATTCTCGATTCTCTCTGCTCTTCAACCTAATGATTTAATACTCTTGTGATTGTGAATGGTTGTTGTTGTTGTGCGTGTTGTGTGAGTACTGTGTTTTGTGTAGTGATTTCACCGAGCACGAAATTCTTTCTGGAAAAACCGACAGTCAACGGTAAACGGTAAATGGTAAGCCGTTATATTTCACATTACAAATTACAAATTCTTTCAAAGTATCAAGTATGCGTATCTAGTATCTATATTAATTTGGTCATTGATGTTGGTGTTGGTGTTGTTATATTTTGTTTTAATAACTGGATTAAATTTCTTGCAATTTCATTCCTCTTGTTTCATGTTTATAATTTATAATATTATGTATTTGTGGTGTTGTGAATTTGAAGAGTTCTTTCATCCTTTTAATCTTGAGAAAGATTTATACTATAAACTGTAAACTATCATGTATAATATATTGCCTACCGAATTTGAGAGCAGCTATATCATAAAAGACAATGGGGAACAAATAATTTAGGTATAGAAAAGAGTTGGCTTAAACTTACATGTGTAATGTCTATAGACATTGTATATATTGTACATATTTGTATATTGAAACCATTTCAAGATTCAAGATGAAAAAGAAACAAAACAAAACCAAAACCAAACCAAAGCCGATGCGGAAAACAAAAGGTATTAATATTCTTATTAAATAAAATGAGAGACGAGAGTAACCCAAGAAGACCAGCTCATCTCATCTCGTCTCATATTTTCATTTTCTACATTTCGTTCTTTGAATACTCAGCTAGTAAAAACTCGAGTTTCCAGATTAAAGCTCAGAGGCAAGTTTTCATAATACAAGACGAAGAAGACGAAGGCGAGGGAAAGAAAAGGATTTTAATACGCAAGAAGAAGCAAAAATACGTCAAGATTTTTTGAAATGGGACCACAGGCTGTTCTCATCTCTTTCTTCATCATACATACGTAGATTCGGTGTAGAGTGTAGATTGTAGGGAATGTAATAAAGAGATGTTTACATTTTGTTTACTGACGCAAAGGGAAGAAGAAATGGAGAGGAACTTGGTTCACGATTAACGATGAACGAGTGTGGATTGTGGATTGTGGATGAAGGTGGAAGGAGAAGAGAGCAGAAGCAGATAAAATATGTACCAAAAGTATCTTAGTCCGCTAAAGTATTACAGATTACGGATTACAATTTACAACTCACAATACACAATACACAAGAATAAATAATAATAAGCCTTGTATTTATTATGCTTGATACAAAATCCAAAATACAAACCATACATTTGTATCTGTGTCGCCTCAAGGAATTTTTAAACTTTAGAACATTTAAATTTTTCTTGTATGCGTATCAAACATTCAAAATCTAAAACGTATAACAACTCTTAACAGAATTACAATAACAATTACATGCAAACATACCACCATATAAAATCTACTAAACTATGGTACACGTTTAATACTGTGTTTATAAGATATTGTACATATTGTAGCGTAAAAGAAGTCAGGAGTTGGTTTATTGTAATAATTGTAATGTAAAATGGGCTGCAGTACTAATTTTATTGCGATTTGATCATGCTCATTAATTCATTTGGATTTGATAGGAACAGACATAGACACGGACATGGGACGTGGGCATGTAATGTCTAAAAGATACATGATAATTATCTACTGGTAATTGGTAATCTTCTTACAATTAATTATATTGGGTAGTCCCAGTTAAACCATTTACTTCATTCAGTCTCAAATACGGAGAATGAACCTACATTGTTAATGTGTGCTCAGTGTTCAGTGCTCAATGCTCAGCTTCTACTCAGTTTTTTTGTTCCATTCTCTATTCTATATTTTGTGCTCTCCTACGAATTATTATGACAAAAAAGGAAAACAAAACACATTCTAAAATAATTACATGCTTTCATTAGCTTGTAAATTAATTTCTATTGAGAAATGAGAAATTGTCCACAATACAAAAGAGTCATGTTGCAGGTGTGAGATGTTTCCTTCAAGCTCTAGAGTCTAGAGTCTAGAATCTAGAATCTAGAATCTAGAGCTTCAAGTAATTGAAATTTTTGAAATTTTCTTTTCTACCCTAAACTTGCTATTTTGTTGTCTTTGTACTTTTTTACACGTCATCATCATCAACTTACCTCTGTTTTTTTAATGGAATCGAACATAGTTCAAGTTTCAAATAAATGAAAATGAATCAAGTTGAAAATTTAAAATAAGAAAAAATGGCAATATTATGGATTCTGGACTCAATAGTTCACTGCTCACTTTGGAAATGGAAATGGAAAAGGTTGAATAATCCTGATTCCTGATGTGGAGCGTAGAATGTAGAGTGTAGAATGTAGAGTTTAGAGTACATTTGTGAATTCCCAGAGAAAAGTACATATAAAAAGTAATGAGTTGCATGAATCTTTCAGTTGTTGCATGTGAGCCATGTTTGTTTGGTGAAAATAGACTGAAATCATTAAAATAGATTAACGATCCAACTCATAAATAAATAGATATGTGGACAAGTATCTTGATAAGAAGACAGTTTAAATTTAACACTGAAATTTTACTACGCACCGTATAACTCTGTGTACTGTGCATTGTGTATGCATGTCATTTTGAAGACGTTGTATTCTGTATACTTCCATATTCCATATGAATGTACCTTGTACATATATGTATTCGGAAGTAAAAGGTAGACGTTGTGTACTTGTTCATCTTTGTTTACTACATACACACAGCATACTCCATACAGTATACAGTAGAAGTGTAGGTAGTAGGTAGTAGGTACTCTGTCCTCTGTACTCTTCTCCATTAACCATGTGTGCACGCAACGTGTTTGTTTTTACGTTCTTACGTTCCGATCGTATTTCCAAAGCTCGGTATTTGTTTTCTTTCTTCTCTTATCCTTCTTTCCCTTCATGTACAATCAGAGTCAACAGGGACAGAGACAGAGACAGAGGCAAAGAGAGAGAGAGAGTGAGTGAAAAAGGGACTATGAAGTAAATATATACAGAAGCAGAAGAGCTCTTCAATAAAATTAAAGATGAGATACATGCTGTACACTGTACAGGCATTGTACATTGTACATACAGTTTGTAGTGAAAAAGAAGGAGAAAAACTAGTTTAGATTTTAGAGTTTAGTAAAGGAGTTTTTGGTAGAGAAATGTCTTATGAAAAGATAAAAGATATTATGGATCTTTACGTATGAAAAGAAAGAGGAGACTATGTTCTATGTTCTGTGTGCTCAATACTCAATACTCACTCACTCATGCTCTCAGTATTACTTACTGCATCCAGTATCCAATCCAGTATGTAACATACCTCGTATCTACTGACACTACAAAATATACAAAGACTCACTAAACACCAAACAAATGGTTGAAAAAAGGAATATGAAAAAGAAGAAGAAGAAGAGATGCAGAATATAGAATGTAGAATGGAGAACCAATGTGGAAAATGAGAGGGAAAAAATCTTGGGTCCTTTTTCTGGATCAAGTTTAGTTGGATATTTTTCATGCTTAATTTTTATGTCTATTTCAAATTTCAACATGGACCATACAAATAGAACTCTGTCTCTTTATTCTTTATTCTCATCACTTGTAGCTTGTAGTTTGTAGTTTGTAGTTTGTAGTTCAGCTTGCCTTGTGTATTTCCTATTTCTATAGTTGTACATTGTGCACTGAACATTGAGTATTGAACGTACACTGGGAAATCAACTAGTTTTTACTAGGGTTTTATCATTAACTGAAAACATGCTCATAAAATATTATGGCTGATTCATGGTTTACGGTTCACATGAATATGCTCAATGCTCAATACTCAATACTCAATATAAAAATGTTAAGCTGATTCATTCATTTTAACTTCCGTTTTTACTACATTTTACTAAATAAGAGTCTCTGTAAATTTTGTGCTAAAAAGGCTCTTTTGTTCCCACTTCCCACTCACAACGACGACTGAGTTCTGAATTGAATCAATAGCCAATTTAAATTTTCCTCCATTTTCCTGGTTTTTTTTCAAATTCCGAATTTTGAACTATCAACTTCTGTTATACACGTAAAGAGTTTTGCATTTCGGGCTGAGGGTCTCAAATAGAATTTGGAAGTGACGAGGTTACGAGTTGAGTTGCGAGGCATAGAAGATAAAGAGGCTCAAAGCTCAAGCAGTGTCAAAGGAATCCCGTACTTTGCCATTTGCCGCGCAATGTGTGTGTTCTCATCCATATTATGAACATTGAGCACCGAGCATGTGCTTTATCCATCGTCAACTATCAACTAAAATTCCTTCTGAATTCTGACGTCAACAGTCAAATGTAACAAGATTTTGGATTGTGCCTGTGAGTTTTGAATGTAGATTTAGATTTTCAGGTACAAGTTCAAAGCTCCAAGCGCAAAGCTCAAAACTCGAAGGTACGCTACTCGTACTTCTCACTGGAAATAGAGATTACAGATATTCCGATCCCGATCAGTAGAGATGAATAAGCATTACATGGATGATGAGTTTTCATCCTTTAATCTTGTCTCATCCTTCTGTTTTGTTCTAGAGAGATTTTCTCTTTCCATTCTCATACAGAATACACAAGAATGAAGACAACTAAGACTTTGAGATTTTTAAAAGTTCTGCTCTGCTAGTTTCAAATCCTTTAGGCCTCAATCTCACAATTGTCAGTCGTCGTCAGAAATTAAATCAGGAGCAGGAGCAGCACACGATTTCAACTGTCACATCAAATTTCCTACTTAACTACAAGAAATTCGGAATTTTTTCATTTTTAAATGCTTCTTGTTGCTATTTTAATCTGTATAAAAGATATATCGGGGGTGAAAATTGAAAACTGCTCTTCATTTACCAGAACTTTACTTTTGGTACTGTGATCATTTGGTCTTTTGGTCAAGTGTGGGTTTTCAGTTTATGTTACATTCTGCTTAATTTTCCAGTTTTCAGTTCTCACTTTTCAATGCAAATCATAAGCATGATATCGATTCCAAACCCCAAAGATCCAAGAGACTTAAACTCTTTAAGACTTTATTATTACATAAGGAGAGCAAGAAAGGAAAAATAGAAAGAAGAAAATAGAAAACTATCAAAGTTTTGAAACAATTCCACATACCAAAACTATTTCAGTTTTATCTTCCTACTACTTCTTCTTGTTCTTCCTTTTTCGTTTCCTTTTTTCCGTTGATTTTCTGATCCATAATATTTACAATGTACAATGTGCAGTGTAGAAAGGTACATACTTGGATACAATGTCCGCTGCATGTAGTATGTATGATAAGTAAGAAAATATAAAATATCTGACATAGGTAAAGAAACGGCCACGGCCATGGAGATGAGAACAAGAACAAGAATGAGATCACTAAAAGAAGAAGAAAAGGAAGAATAAGGAGAATTTAAAAGAAGTAAAGGTTTTCAAGAAAAATAAAAAGTTTGGGAGTTCGTGTTGATGCATATATCAAGAGTATTCAACATCCAAATCCAACTACTTTGTACATATCTAGAATCTAGCATCTAGAATCGAGATACATGTACTGTATCTTTGATCGTATTAAGGTTGCATAGTTACAGTTCAGGTAGGAATAGGAAGAGCTAAATGTACACAATATTATGTACTATATAAAGTATAGAGGCAGGTAATGGGAAGGTAATAGGTGTACAATGTGCATTGTACATACATACAGGAAAGAAGAAAGAAAGGAGGATTTTAAGTTTTCAATTTATTTACGAGCACTGGATGGGGTTCGGTTTGGTTTTGGTTTAAAGAAGCGAGCGGGAGAGAGAGAAAGAGAAAGAGAGAGCAGTTTCATTATATTAGTGCAATGGTAAGAAACTGCATCAAGTAAAATGTTTTATATGTGTACTTTTCTACACAATAATAATGTAGAAAATGTACATTGTACATGCATCAACCTTGGAACTTGGAACGGAAAAGACGGGATCTTGTATATTTGTATATTTTGTAGTTATGCTTGACTGTAGACCGTGGACTACGGACTACATGCATAGATTATAGATTATGGATGTACAAAGTACGGTGTATATTTTTCTCATATTTATTTATTTATTTGCATACGTACATGAATGCACTTTGGTTATAGCTGGTTTTTTTTGGTTTGGTTTTGGTCTGGTCTGGTTGACTGGTGTGTAAAGGTGTACTCACTGTAGAATGTACAATGTACAAGGTTTTTGGTTCTGGACTAGGTTGCCTCTTGTTGTTCTTTCCCCTTCATCTTAATTTCTTTTTACACGGTACATTTCCGGTTACTATAAGAGAAAGAGTGAGAGAGAGAAGTAGCAGAAGTAGCAGAAACAGGGATCGTATCCAGTATCCAGTGTTAGAGCGTGGCCATGCCCGACGGACGACCCGTTTCCTCTTTTATGTACACAATAAAAAGACTTAATAGTGGATAGTGTATGAGATATAGGTATAGGTATATCTCATGCAAGTGAAGTGAATTTCCCGTCACGTCAAATGGCCATCACTCCTGCTATTTGTACGACATTTCCTATACACAATATACAAAACACACCAACCATGTTCCATGTTCCATGTAGGTATATTATGAAGTAGCAAGTTTTCTCTTGAATGAGTCCCTTAGTCTCGACCTACTCAAATTTAAACTGCCTGTGGCTTCCTATCTATTCTATTGTCTATGTTCTACAGTCTACAGATGTACTATAATATATTATACTTTCTACTTGTGTGATATGATGTATAGTGTATAGTGTACAATGTACAACGTATACCTGCAACTTCCTCAGAAAGGAAACAAAAAGTCATCATATATTATATCCTTCTCTACCTGACTTTTTCCTTGGAAATGTTCATGTGTATGAACTATGGACTATGGACTATGAACTTTGTTGCTCTTGTAAATTGTAAGTTGTAATGGTGATGATCATGATGATGATTATGATTATGATAATGGTTCTATTGACGGCTAGTCTGACTTTTGGGTTTACGTTGGTTGTAGGTTGTTTCGCTGTCGTTGCCGTTTTCGTTTTCGTTGTCGGTGTCTGTGCCGGTGCTCACTGACATTAACAACAAGATTATCAGCAGCGACCATAAGTCTCCTTAAACAAACGACAGTTTTCTGTCCAATATCAAATACAAATCCAAATACAATACAATGGAGTACATAAATTTAATTGCTATCAGCGATCAGTTTCTATTCATGAATTCAAGATTCATGATTTACAGTTTTACAAAAATTAGCAAGGAATATAAAATATGAAATATGGAATAGAGACATTTAAAGTCTTTGGTGTGGTGGGAGAAGAAATTACATAATATTTATAACTTTATGGTTTATGGTTCCTCTACCCGTGAACGTTTTATTCGTAAATATTACATATCAGATATTAGATACACTTCTGGAAATGGGATGTCTCATCACTCTAATTCTCATTACCATCAGCATCCTGTGATTGTCATCATCATCAACATGATATAATTTGTTTTACCTTCGTTCTGGAAAACTGAGCCCCGTTCCTTACCTTTTACATGTTACATGTACAATGTACAGCGTACAAAAGTACAATGTTCATTCTATATCATGTAGAATGAACTAGTAACTGGTGGCTGGTAACTGGTGATTGGTGACTGGTGAGCCTTGGTCCGTGGGAAAAAGTTTCATTTTTTGATGATTGCGCTTCCGAAATAAAACCATGCACCATGTTGCATTAAATTTATATTATTATTATTCTATGTTTAGAATTTCGAGCTCAGAGTAAAAGAGAAGGAGAGAAGGAATATGTAGAACCCACTCTTCACACTTTTTACAAATTTCTATGAGACGATTTTAGTTTGTAAATGTAAATTCTCCGTTTCAACTTACAACTATCACTCATTCACTCATTCATTCCTCACTGTACTTTACTACTGTACACTGTACGCTGTAGACTGTAGACTTACGATGTACAATATAAAAGTAATGTCAAATGTATACAACATGTACATGTGCGTAGCCCTTTAAAATACAAACATTAACATGAATGTTTTCATTCAATATTACATATTCCATGGAACGGAATGGAATGAAGAGTGAGAAATACCCCCTTCTTCATTTTTCTCACTAAACACTGAACAGTGGTTGTACCGATGATGATGATGATGATGATGTTAATGGCAATGGCAATGACGATGAAACCTTTCGCTTTCGATTTTATTTCTGCTTCTCAGTGTGGTTACGTGTATCCATCTAACATATTCTATCTGTATAATATGCTATGCATATTGCCTATGTACACAGATTATAAAGTGTACAGTCCACAGTACCAAAATCTCAAATTCTTATTGCATATCGGTCTCAAACTATGTCCATGCAATACATATAAAAATATATACGTAATATAGACGTACAGTGCCCTGTATATTTTGTAGTAGTAATGGTAATAGTAATATAATTTTAATATGAAAAGGTCTCTCCCCTTCCGTCTCAGTGATTACCCATCTTGTTATTGCAGTCACAACAGAGACTCCAAAGCGACACGCCGGTATAATGACGACAATCCAAATCCAAATATAAAACTAAAATCAACTCTTCTCTAGTATGTGCCATGTAAAATACAACATACAACATAAAATTGTACACATAGATATTCCTCTTTCACTACCTCTGACACTAGAATCTACAACCACACGCTATTTGCAACACTGTCTCCAATCGGGAGTTCTAATCCTGTTGCTATATCAATATAATAGTTGTGGTTTTCTATATCTATGTTTCCACCGACCTACAGGTCGAACGGGTTAACCGATTGACTTGAAATTTGAAACATAAGCTCCTGAGGGGTCAAGTAAGCGGTGTCATTTATAAAAAGTGGACTTT
>JAQGBH010000856.1:0-41095 GCA_034698265.1 Sminthurinus aureus
CAGTTTATGCCGGTTTTTGCCATTTTTGCCAGTTTATGCCATTTATGTCAGTTTATGCCACTGACATGTCATTTTCCTATTTTTTCTGACATATTCCTATCATTGTTCATATGTATATGTATGTATACCTACATAATTATACATATATATGATACAAACCGAATATCATTCAAGAATCGCTGTAGGCTGTAGGATAGGCAGTAAGCAGTAATAATAATTATTATTGTTATTTTACAGTTTATTATTCTGAATTCTGATTGTGAAATTGTGTATATATCGCATATGACATGATGCATAATATAAGCCCAAATAGACTGAACATAAAATATTTATAACATGCTTGTGGACATAGTATGAAAAAAACTGTGAGAAAAGAAGATATATATAGATCTTTTCGTTTTTAACGAAAAGTCTACTGCATTATTTAGTTGTAAGTTTTCAACCAAGCTCATGAGAGTCTGTTGAGAGTTTCAAATCAGCAGTGATTGAAAAACATGCTCGATATTCTATCAATCGAGTCCAAGAAACCAGTGGCAGTTGCAGTACCATTTCAATAAAAGTTAACCATGATGAAAAAACACTTCACGTATAAAAATGAATCGGTTTCAAACAGCTTTATACATCGTTTATTTCATTTTTATGCACATTTTTAATGTATATATTACATAATGTTATGTGTATGTCATATTTATAAATTCCTCTAATATAGTATAACAGAGGCACAAAACCGTTTTTTACAACCATAAATTATAATACCTGGAAAGATTAACATGTAAAGATTAAAAGCAAAATAAAATTATTTTGAAATGGAACATTATATTTAGTAAAACATTTACAAAATGAAATTCGTATTTAAAATGAATACACATTTGTATAAATCTACCATCCAACTATGCATAGTGCATAGGATATAAGATAATACGTAATATGTATTACATATATATGTATGACACTACAATACAATATGATTAAATATAGACATGTACATTGTTTAGAATAATTATCATATTACAGTCTAGAGCCATGACTTTATTTCAGGTTTTTTTACTTAAACTCAGGTTTTTCAACAAAGTCAAAATGCCTGAAATAAAGTCATGGCTCTAGACTGTATTATTAGTTCCGATACATCATATAATTCAAAAAAAAAAACAATTTACACCCACTAATACGCTTTCACAGTATATGCACTATTGTTGATAATAATATATATATATTTATAGGTATCTCTATACAATATTATAATAGTATATGGAATTGCATTTTATATTCGTACAGTAAATTATTTACCGTATGAGTCTTACAATCTGCATTTTTTTATTGTTCATTATAATTCAGAAATATAATATGTAGTGTTTTAAAAAAAGACAACAACAACAAATTCTCTCTGGGTATAATCAGTCCGTTGTATCTGAATAAATTAATAATTCATAGGTCAAGAATATAATATAAGAAAAAAATTTAAAGGTAATAATATATAATGCAGATAGCTATCTGAAGAATCTCGATGTTAGTTGAATGTTACACTATTACCATTATTGATTAAAATAGAGGTGTATAATATGTGGTTTATTCTCATTGTAGTCGATGGAAAATTGCAAAAAAAATAAGTAGTATACATTTTGTAAATACTTTTGTGTTCTCTGTTTCATCAGTTTATATACTCTCCATCTGTAATACAGATTCCCTATACTCTTTCATTTTCAACGAATCTCTTTAAATATATATTTAAGTTCATTAATTTAAATGGTTAGAGATTCGTATTTCTTCTTTCAAGTTTATCATTGATACAGCTCATTGATTAACTGGATTGGCACGATATAAAGAAAACTCGTATATTATATTATTAATTGTTCATTCTATACTGTGTGCTACACTGTCCACTATATTTTAGTAAGTACATGTTCTGGATGAAAAAGAAACAAATTCTGATATATTTTTCTATAAACTGATATAAAATACTAAAAGGTTTTATATTATTTTACAGTATGAACATCAACATTACACATCAGTCTATGTATTATACATATGACATTAAAATATCGTCACAAATAGTGAGAATAAGGAATGAACATATTGAGAACATTATTATAATAATGATAAGTATTATTATTACTTATTACATTGCATTATATTATTATATAGCATTATATGTATCTCTCTATAAATATCTTAAGATTAAAATCATTTGTATATGTTACACATTATACAGTCCATGATGTGGAATATCTGTTTTCATGTACACTATATAAATCATGAGATTATCTACCTAGCGACTTGTCTGTGGATGTGTTTTTTGCATTATATATGCTTTGAAAAATGTACGTAAACCACTAAATTACTTTAATTACTATAGATGTATACATAATACATAATATATGCTACATTATGTACACTTTGCTACAAGTCTTTCCACTAATTGTAAAATATTTTGTAACTATATATTATGTTTGAGAGAAAAATGTAAACTAATTATATTCCTTTAATTTTACTACACATTTCATTTGCACCTCAAAATCCCTTGTATGATTAGTGAACAGCAAAAGTAATGCTACATTTTCTTTGCATTTCTAATGTCACCTGCTACACGAAATTGTTTTTTTGTTACATTTATAAATATATTTATAATTTACACTATAATTATCTATAATAGGGTAAGCAAAAGGTTTTCGTACAAACTTGGTTATAATTTGACTTGTACACTGGGATATTGGACTATCATATTTCAATATATTCTCTACTTACATTCTCTATCTAAAATTTTATATCTTTCATGAACAGCAATTTAAATTGCATTATAATTATTATTATCATATAATATTAAATATTATATTATGGATTTAAAATTAGACCACACACAAACTGTTTACAAGAAAAATCTCTCACATGCAAACTTTTACATTGCTCATTCAAAAACGCTTACATATGGTTCTAATGTCATATAGTTTAATATAATATTTTCCGTCTCCATGTTGGGTATTCTTTATTAATACCGAATAAATATTAAGACAACTAGTCTTCTCTACCCCTCTACATTCACGGTTAAATATATATTCTTTATGAACGTAATAATACAACGTATTATACGTTTCTTTATAAATAATTAATATTTACATGTAACGTACGTAAAAATATGATGAATAATCAAAAATCACATAAAATATAATAGCGATGCATTAGTTTTTATCCAAGAACAAAAAAAACGAAATAGTTTTGCTTTTGATCCAAATGAGACTCAAAATGAACTATAACGTTGCAACGCGTTGTAAACTAGAGATTCTATACAATTTGTATACGTTAAAGAACACTGAAAATGTTTAGCTTTTTTAGTCCGTTAGTATTAAAACTGTTATACACTCGTTTTACATATATACACATTTTTTAATAAGTACCTTGATTTTATACTCATTTTTAGTACAAATAATATTTTTACTTGTAAAATTAAAAACCTGTAGATAATCATTTATAGCATACATATAAACACCGTATACTATACAGGTTGTAAAAGTCATATATATATATATATATATATATAGAAAAAAAGTAATAATAATTGCCTTTTAAACGATGACACACACCCTTGTGTTGGAGATTCCATGATGGTATTTTGTTTTAACATTCCTACTTTCAACCTTATTTAGATTTTTTGGTTAGATTGAGAGGTGCATCTATATGAACAAATAAATATTGAAATCATAAGAATTAGTACACCTACTTTTAATCCATAAAATCTATTTGAAAACTATCCAATAAAAATTGTAAAAAAAAACACTGTGTTTATTAATGTTTATAAGAACATATAATATAATTAAATACCTGAAGAAGCTGCTGAAGAACTACTACTAGAATTGGCTAAATTCAAAGCTTGATTCAATGCTTCGCTACTACTAGCAGGATGTACAAAAGGGAGGAATGAAGCCCAATTAGGTTGTCCTTTTTGACTCAAATTAAAAGCATTAGCATAGTCCAATCCAGGAATGCCCATCAACAGTGGATTCAGATCATTTTTGGAAGGAGGATTAAAATATGCAGCCAAGGCAGGCGAAAATGGTGAAAAACCTGGAAGTAATGTATTATAATAGGAAGCTGCAGCGGCTGTACTTGCATTAAAATCCGAAAGTTGTTGTTGTTGCTGTTGTTGTTGCTGCTGCTGCTGTTGTTGAAATTGTGAAAGAAAATTATTCGTAGAAGGTGAAGATTTTTCCGTTCTTTCTCTTTGTTTTGAAGGTGACAGACTATTTCTACTATTACTGCTACTACTACTACCGCTATTGGTTTTACCACTGGATTTATTTTGAGATTTACCACCACTTGCAGATGAATTAGTACTACTTTTAACAGGTTTTGCACGTGATTTGGATGAAGAAGATGATGCTGACGATGTTGAACTATTGTCACTCATTTTGTTTATCTTATCCGTTGGAAGTGAATATGGTGAATCAAGTAAATTACGAAGGAAAAAGGAATTATCTAAACTTGCATTCAAATGAGATAATGAATGGAATGGAGATGAAGGTTCTGGTGATTTACGTTTAGTTTGCTGTTTCTGTTGTTGTTGCTGTTTTTGTAAAAGCAGTTGTTGTAGTTGTTGTTGTTCTTGATATAGCTTTTTAGGCGATTTGAGTTTTGTTGAATTTCCATATTCTGATACTGGAACTTTAAATGTAGGATTTGAAAGTACATTTGATAATGGTTTCTTGGATTTTGATTTATTGCCCACCTTTTTTTCTAAATTTTGTTGTTGCTGCTGCTGTTGTTGTTGTTGCTGTTGATAAGGAACACTAAGAGAACGACTTTTATCACTACTACTACTAGTACTACTACTATTTTTATTTTTGGCAAGAATAGAATTGACTGTATCTGAGATTACACTGGACATTGCTTGTTGTTGAAGAAGTTGTTGTTGAAAATCAATACCAAGATGACTTGGATAAGCAGCAAAATTTAATGATGATGATGATGATGATGGATTGGTTGCACTTGCAAGGAGATTTAAATAATTTGGTGGCATTGCTTTATTGTATAATTGGTTTGCAAGTTCCGTGGTTCCCATTGGAAAAAACATGGAATCTAATTTTTGTTTCATATCAGAATCTACAGTTGAAGAAGAAGAGGAAGAAGAAGCAGATTTACGATTACTGTTACTTAAATTCAATATGGATTCATTACCACCACTGCTAGTATTGCTACTATTACTATTTCGGCGTCGAGATTTAATAAGACCACTGTTACCATTATTTTTATTATTATTATTATTACTGTTCTTATTACGATGTCCCTGAGTTTCTTGTGTTAATAATTTTCCTTTCTTTGATTTTTTAGATTTATTGTTATCACTAGAAATTCTAGACAACTCCATTTGTTGTTGTTGCTGTTGGAGAAGAAGTAATGAAGAAGGAAAACATGATGATGATGAAGATTTGGGTATTTTAGACAGAGAAAGTGCTGATGACACGTCTTGTGGAGTTTTAGATCTACTATGTTTTCCTATTGCTGTTGTTGTTGTTGATGACAGTGGAACAGTGAGTATTGTCTTTTCTTTCCCTGGGGAATGTTTTGTCTTTGGAATTGAACGTGGACGGTGGGGAATTATAGGAAGTGATGATGATGATAAATCGAGAGTATTTTCTACAATACTATCTGAAGTACAAGATGGTGTTTTTCTATTATTGGTAATTCCTGGTGAAGCTGATGGGGTTGAGGAGGAGGATGATGATGGTGGCGTCATTAAAGGAGATTTATTGTTATGTTGCTGTTGCATACTCATTTCACATGCATCTGTTTCTAAAGACGTAACATCCTTCTCAACAACTTTCTTTGATAGACAATTAGCATAAAAATCTATAACCTTTTCTTTTCGAACAATTGGAATAGAGTTTTTATCATTGCTATTATTATTATTACAACTACTATTATCCTCATTCGGTAGTGGTGGTGGGGGACTACTACTACTACTAGTAGTAGTAGTAATGTTAGTTGTTGTTGTAATGTTTTTAGAATCTTTTTTATCACTGTCACTGCTGTTGTTAATTTTATCACACTCTATGCACTGTGTAGTTGTAGTAGCAGCAGCAGTAGTTTCAACTAGAGTTTCATTTGACAATGTTTTTTCTTTTTGTTCTTCTTCTTTTGTAGTAGAGCTTGTCGTTGTCGTTGAGGGTGATGATGGTGAGGAGGAGGATGATGATAATTTCTTTATCATAGATATAGAATAAGGTTGACGAATTAACTGCATAAGATCCTTATGAAATTTTTGATACAACAGTTTTCGATTTTTAATAGTACATGGCGCAGGCCGCATATAAAACTGTATTAATTCGCTTGAAGCTCCTTTTTTGGGAAATCCGGAAATTCGTTTTTGGATACTTTCTGGAGTTACTGTAATCAACAAACAAATTTTTATTTCATGTTGTATTTGTTTGAATAAAACTTAATGTGTATATTATTATTATATATAGGTTTCAATCAAAAATACTTGACGTTATTTTCTTATTTCATATCTATATTTCGCACACATTTTATATGTGTATACATGTGCACATATATTATTATATGTACAACGAAATACTTTGATTATCCACCTGCAAATTCGTATTTTTTTTTAACAATGCCATTATATTAAACATATATTTTTCAAAATACCACTGCGAGAAGTTGAAGAGGAGGCTGTAACACCACTAAAAGTATTAGGAGCTGGTGACAATTGACATGGAATTGGAATGGAAACTTCCTTAGAGACATGACTTACTGTATCATCTTGCAACATTAGCGCAGATTCAAAATTGGTGCCGTGCGCAAAAATCTCCCTCGTTCTTCCAGTCTGAAAAAGTGTACTCACAGTTTAATTTAGAGTCGGTTAAAAATTTTTAATAAATTGACTTTATAATATTATAAGAATTAACTAGGGAGATGTATTTGATATAAATTCATAGAACCTATCCTCTGTCGTCGTATATAGCTTAAACTATAGATATTTGATGTTATATTCTAAGGCATTATCGTACCCATTCCAAACCGAAACGATCTGAGTATGTTAAAGATACTGCTGAGGGTACGTTTATCGTTTATAATTTACAATTCTTTTTGTTTTCAAAAAATAATAATAATATATTATGTACAATGTACAATGTTTTCATAAATGCAATATATTTTTTTTGTATCTATTTCAACAGGGAAAACGAGTTATAAATGCTCCAAGTGCATCAAAACTTTTGGAACAAGTAGTTACGCACTAATCCATTATCGTACAGTACATCTAAATCCGAAGCCCAAACGTTCTGAGTATGAAGAGATTCTTGTTGGAGGTATGTTTATAATTTATAATTAAAAAAAAATAGTGTTGTTTTTTGAAGCAAATAAATAATAATATGTTATGTACAATGTTTTCATAAACGCCAAACTTTTTTTTATCTATTCCAACAGGAGAGACAAAGTTAAAATGTACCCAATGCTCAAAAATTTTTGGAACAACTAGTAATGCTGGGCACCACTACCGTCGATTTCACGCTGATCCTCCATTGAAACGGTAACTAATTTATGCTACTTTTAAGTCTAGATGACAAGTTTCCTTTTCAGGATTTCAAAAGAATATCATAGGCGGAAAGTGTGAACTTGTTCATAAAACACGGACGAGTCTAGATAGATAATAATTGACAGGCTATACCTACAATACCTATATACCTCATACTATACAACAACAATAATAATAATAATAAAAAAATTAAATACCTTGGGAAGAGAAACGGTTTTTGTTCTTATTTGTACCCATTTTGATGAATTTTTACCATTTCCAGTGTTTTGATGTGCAAGTTGTAAACATAGCATTCCATCTAAACCGCATTGTCAATAACAATTTAAATTCGATTATCAAAATGTGGTTGTTGTATGTATAATATATCAAGATAGTTATCAGCTGTAAAAGAAGCATTATAATTTATTTGTAATAAATATATATATTATATATATACATGATATTAAATATATGATGCCCATTTCCCATTTTAATGATTATTTTTATATTATGTATATACATACATACAAACATACTACATACTTTGACTACATTTCAAGTATACATTTTATACACATACCTATAGATATATGAAGACTATAATAATATTAAATATTAAATACTAAAAGTATTAAATACATGAATGGTTAGTATAATAAGTATAATTTGTTAAACCTGTATAATAAAAACAACAAACGTATACATCTATAATATGTAGTTACCTTTGAAAAACTTCAGTTGTCCTCCTCCAGAAACAGACGGATCCTCTTCATCCACTTTATCTTTATCATTGTCATTTGGATCATTTGCTATTGTTGTGGTATTTGTTGTTGATAGTGGTGTTGGAGTAGATCTATTAGAATTGGAAGAATGACTGGAATCGGACGATGACTTGACAGAGTTTGATCCTCCATTAATGATACTATTATCGTTTCCATTATGAATATCCAAAGATATAATTTCTTCATCGACCGGATCATTATTACTACCCGCAACTACACTACTTTCATTATTGCTCTCAACTGCTGCAACCGTCGTAGACATTTTTGAAGCAGATTTATGTTTATTTAAGTTTTTGTAATTCCTCCTTTTTGTATTTATATGTATGAGATCCTTAATGTATCATGGATTAAATCTTTTGCATAATAATAATTGATTGGTTGATCTTGATCTTGTAATAATAATGTCTATATATACACTTTTCACGTTGCTGACTGGAAGTGGAAAGTGATATACATACATGTGTATGAACTTCAAATTAATATATTATAATAATAATAATATATTTAGTACACTAGCCGTAAACAAAGCGTAGATATTTAATTATTGCACATTTCTTAAGTATTTAAGACTATAATAATATTAACCACTGTAAGAACCATAATAATTATTTTCGTCCGAGTCAGCATAATAATTGTGGTTTAGTTTGGTAATGTATTCATTGTTTAAATTAGACATAGTCATTCACAAGTCCTCGTGTTCCAAAGTGTGTTTTCTGTCCCAAACTCCAGTCTCTACTCAATACAAAAAGAAAAAATGACATCGCAAATTCATTAGATATATGTATTATATGATCTGTAGCATGATATATTTACTATATATATATAATGATAATAAATATAATGATGTTTAACTCATGTTTTTTTTATTTAAAAATGCATACATAATATATTGTTTAACAGAATTATACATACCTGTTTTTAAAGTTAACTGATTCCTGTTGTACCTTTATATCAATTTGACTTGACAATGAAACTTTTTCAAGATTAATTTTGAAATTTTTTCAAAATTTGATGTCATCATATCACTCGTTTCTCGTTTTCGGACATCAACATTATAAATAATTTCCATTTATCGCGTAAAAATTCCTAAGCATTTTTGTTATGTACTTGTTCAAGTATTTACTTTTTTATTTTGACTTTTGACTGATTTAGTGCTTTTTTAAAGTAAGTACTGTGTATTAAGTACTATAAGGGTTTTTTAAGAGTAAAACTGATTTAGTAAAATGATTTAAAAATATATTATTATTCACTAATCTCAATCAATTCATTTCCGATTCATAATATAACCACATGTATTATGTTTACTAAATGGGAAAAATATTTAAAATGTATTTCAGTACGTCACTACACACTACACATAAGTATGTATACAAATCATGAATGACAATGTAAAAGATGATCAAGTCTTTTAAATTTATTTTTCACTCACACTCACACAAAAGTTTGTAGTTATGTTTATTCTGCATTAAAACTAGTCAATATTTAATATTAATCCTATAAATAATTGACAGGCTATAATAATTTTAATCTAAATCTAAATAAATTCAAAATTTAGACAAGCATTTTGATAGCAAGCTATCAAATATATAGCTGTTTTTCATGCATGTAAGTTATTTTGTATATGTGCGTAAAAATATACTCCCTGTATATCAAATGTGACTTAGAAAATGAATATGGTCCATCCACGAATATGTAGTTTTTTATATACTCATATACTTCAGGTCAAGGGCTATATGCCCTGAAAATTACAAGTATCAAAGTTGACCGAAAGTGTTTAAAAAAATTAATAAAGTTTAAATTTAACACACGTAACAGAATGCGTGCGCGAAACTAGCGAGTCAAATTTCTCGCAGTCCTTAGATTCGTAAACTAGGAGTTTAGTTCCAGACATCCACAAATACATACCGAAATGCCTTGGCGTGTGTCTATGGTACATAAAAAAAATGAATTTTTATGTAGAATCTTGTGCATCTGAAGTTCTGAAGAGGTTTTTTTCATGGGGCACTTTGTGTAAAATGATTTTTCTGTAGTTCAACCCGTTTTCTGTTGGTTATACATTTTTTTTACAACTTTCAATTATAAAGAAGACAAAAATGCATAATGGCTAATCACAGTTTTTCAGTATTTGAAAGTTTGAATAATATATTTTAGATGAGCCGGCATTATATTATTATTTATTATGTATATACATACGTAAACCAGAAATTGTTCAGTTTATTCACTTGTACATGTTCCTACCTTCTGATTGGCTTTAAAGTTGAAGATGCAAAATCATTATACTTTTAATAGAATTATCAGTGATAATTTGTCACCTTTTCTCTAAATATAACACTATTGAAAATTGAAATTATGTAGTTTAATATTATACTATTATGTATATATAGTACCAAAATCTCGTCTTTGAATGCAGAAGTTGTGTTTTGTATTTTTATTATATTATCATATATGATTCCTGGATGT
This sequence comes from Sminthurinus aureus, assembly GCA_034698265.1. Lineage (NCBI taxonomy): Eukaryota > Metazoa > Arthropoda > Collembola > Symphypleona > Katiannidae > Sminthurinus > Sminthurinus aureus. The sequence continues at coordinate 10,750 of JAQGBH010000856.1, forward strand.
TGAATCAAACCCTGAATAAATTTATGAGTTTTACACTTTACACTGTTCATGGTTTTTGGTAAGACCTGTAATGCATTATGCGTTATGAAGTATACATATATAGTACATACTGATATGATACATATTTAGTGTAAATTATGTCTGCCTGTCTTATTTAACCACATTTCCGATTTCATTGACTGGATAAGCGACAAATATAAGACGCATAAAATAAGACTGTACATAGCTATTCAATTTACATGACTATTTTAGTGTTAAATATTATTTTGTTTTAATGCATAATATATATATTATATTCACTTGTGCTCCCGATGTTGTTGGTGCTATATTTTGTCTCTCTTCTAGTCCACAAGCGCTTTTCTTTATATATATATGCATTATGCATGTATGCCCAAGATTACAAGTACATTCAATTTTTTCTACTTGTTTTTACACATTATACATCAGAGATTGCTTTTTAGTTGTGAAATTTGAAGACATTAAAAAAACGTACATACACATTTTATCTAAACATACTACATATTTGATGTCAAAACGAGAATAGCTGTAAATATTCAACAGAATGGTCATTTACGCATAAAAATTAAATGGTGCTTATATAGTTAGTTTCCTTGAAGAAGTGATTATGTTACTATATTTACTATTTAAAACCCAAGTTTTTGAACGATGCACATGTAGATATACATCCCTATATAAATATACTGTTTGTACCATGTACACTGTATATATATGCTGTGTGCATGGATAAATACGGAAAAAGATCAAACGGAAGAATGAAAAAAAACTTGTAGTAATTTTTGGCTTAGAACTAGACCTACAAAGAGTGTATAATATTATAAGTTTCTGATTTCAAGTGAGGACAAAAAAGGTAATCAGATATTATGCATGTATGTATACATACAGTGTACAGGATAATTTATAACATGTAACCTGTAATAACGAGATTATTCCTAAAAGATGTTTTAGAAAAATATGTGCATATATAAAAGTATATATACATAATATACAAAAGAAGTTGAACCCCTTGCTCATAATAATAATATGCAATACTTCTACATAATAACATGTATAATGTATATACATTTTCGATAGTTGATATCACTGTAAAATAAATCAAATGTGTTTCTTACATCTCGCTAATGAAGACTTTTTTGAAATCAGTGCATAAAAGGAAAGAATTATGTATCTCTATTTTGTAAGTACATAAGAGAATGTACATGTATTCATGCTTATTGCTCATATTTAAATCAAATCTGTACTAAATATGTGAGTGAACCTCATGTCTCAGGACTCTCTTATAAGTCCGTCGTTTTAATTTATGCATGCTAAACTCATACAAAAGGGCACACTATATTGCCACTTGAAATGTTGAAGCTTTATGAAATGAAAAATAAAAATATTTACAAAGTCTACGATTATAAATTCTATAAATAAAGGCGAAAGCAATCAATATACAAAGCAATACGAGCTGTACACATTACTCATTAAAGAGTTGATCCGTTTTTGTGGCTGCAGCAGTGGTAAAAGGTAAAACGGTAATGAATGAGCATTGATCATGATGATATGAATGCTGCTTCAAAATGAACACAATTATTGAGTATTGCAATACTCATGAGTATACAATGTAATATAAACGAAACAAATTTGTGTTTTATATTTTACATGACATGTGTATAAATCAGTACAATACATAATACACACATAGTAATTGCTGGTTCATGGAAAATATGGATTAATACACATGTGCAAATTTTGTTTGATGTCCACTCATTTGTACACAGTATGTAATGTGTACGTTGCACGTACTTCTGTCCAAAAGTACATCAGTTACATGTATGATTTGTATCAAGTATCAAGTGGTACACCGAGGGTCATTAGGTCACTGCTGTTTTGTTTCTGTCGTTCTATAGAACCATAATTGGAATTAAATGAGATATCTATGCTCTACGCATTCAAATATGAATACAGATATGTATACTTTCTTGCTTTTAGCTTTTACTTTAGTTATGTACCTTTATATCCATAAATCTTGTCTAAACAAGCACCTTCTTTTTATCTCTCACCTCTCACTCTCTTCATGTTCTCTCCATTATCCATTGCTTTACACGTTTTATACAAAATACATATTCGACAATGTACTTTTTCACTCATTTTTCACTCATAAATTTGTAACAGTCATGCTTTTAAAACACAAACAAACATTCGGTAAACATTTTTAGTCCATAGTTGAATGATTTGATGATTGCATTTTTATTGCAACTCGTAAGCAATATCAGTAATACCGTACCAATACACTAGGCACTAGAGTAAATTCTAAAAAAAAATGTCAGTAGTCAGTATTATTGTACATTGTACATGATACCCATTTAACTATAATGGTGCCAAAACCAATAATCAGATCAGCAATCTCATGGATAAGATTTAAAACAGTGTATGTATAATATTAAAAAAAAAAATCTCAAACGAGAGAAATGGAAATGATGCTGACTGAAATGTGTCTATGTGAAACTGTAACCATCTTTCCTCAAAATAATAATCATCATGATATTATATACACATGGCTATGTGTAACAAACAACTGATGATGATCACACTATAATAGCAATAAGCAATACGAGCCGTATGAGTGTGGAGCAAACTGTATACTGTACACTGTACACAAATTAGAAGTTGAATGTTGGTGAATGTCATCTCTCTCTCTCTCTGTTTTTCAGTGAGTACAACCCTCTTATTTAGGCAGTAGTAAATAGCAGTAGTAGTAGGCGCGAAGCTATGGGAAGAATCTTCTCATCGTTCAGACGCTTCCTAGCATCCGAATCAACTACACAGAACAACTGAAATTTCCCTTGCTGTCTCCGTGAGTCCCTAGATCTTTATTTATTTATTTCTCTCTGCTTCTCTCTCTATATATTTGTCTTACGAAAGAGTCAATCGCTAACAGAAAAAAGAAAATACCTTACATTCTATAAATTCTATTTTATTAAAAAAGTTTGCCGAATCTAATCTTGTGATTCTTTAATATCAGTTTCAACTACCTACAATATTCACGATTCACGACAAACTATCCTTTCAACAAATTTCCAATCGTAACCGATGTTCTTTATTACGGATTCCATCGGGACCACCAATAGCAAATACCAACAGCAGCAAAAACAACAACAGCAGCATTTTAATCAGAGTCTCTTTTGAAATTGCAAACCGTTGGAAAACTTATAATAATTATTGTGGATTAAAAGTCTAAAAAAGAAAGTATCCATTATCTATCATGTGCTTCATTCCTCAGTTAAACACTAACTGTAAAACAATTGATAGATTGAAAAAATAATAGACAATGATGAATTCAGGCCAATGTAGTAATTTTTTGTTCTCGTTACACTGATTGTTTTTCGTGTTAATAAATAAGAAAATAAAAGTTATAAAGAGAAAGAAGAAGAAGAGAAGTGCAGATTATAAATATAATTGATAATGTTATGTGTGCATATCGATATGGGAATTGGGAATACTATTTTTGTTCTTTGACTGTCTTGTTCTGTTTTCCTTCTATCCCAGTTGTAAGTTCCTAGTTGTAATAGGGGTAGAAGAAAAGAGAAACGTTTGGGAAATTTCTAAGAGTTCTAAATAAAAAAAGTAACATATGAACTTTATTTGTTCTGTGATGTGATATACGTGATACCTAACCCAACGTTGGCAACGGTAAAACAACTGGCTGTGCACGAGAGTCTATATATTCTTTAAAGTATATATAATATATATACTTTAGTCCATCAAAACTACAGTAGTTATAGAGTTATTATATATGACCTAGCCCGAGAAAATAAGAGAAAAGAAAGGACAAGAAACAATGAATCATCACTAACCAGTAACCAGTAATACATAGTAGATGCGAGCGTGAACGAAAAATAAATAAAAGACTTTTCTAATGTTTACTCAAAAAGTTCATAAAGGAAGAACAAAAAAACAAAACAACAACAACAACTGCTGTATCCAACTGTCCCTCTCCTAATCACAATCAGAGAACGTATTGTGTTCTATGTACAACGCACATGGTTCTGGATTCCAGATTCTAGGCTCTAGATCCAACTGATTTTAACTTCTGAATATATCCTCTGCTGCTACTATTTTCCTTGTCTTGAAACTTGAAAATAATATACCAAGCAACACAGAAAATTGAGAGAACTAGACAGTAGATAGAAATTAGGCCGACAACCAGGAACATTTACTACTTGTCTGGAATTATTAAATACTAAACTAAAAGAAACATAAATACCTAGACACTATAGACTTAAAAAGAAATTCTTTGAGAATCCTAACTTTCACTTTTCCTGTGTCGAATTTTTGACCCCTAATTGGATATTGGATTGACTTTATTGAGTCAAGTGCTTGGTGCTTGTGACTTGTGACTAGTGACTTGGGATGTTAACTTGAACGCAAAAGGTGATAAAGCTAAAAATAAAAGGCACAGCATATTACAGCAGGATCTAACAACAAAAAGTAAAATAATATTATGAAAAGGTAAGACAACAAATTTCTTAATTACGAATTACAAGTGAATTAAGTTACTTTTTTAACTTACGGTGTGAAAAATATTTCAACTACATATGTAGGAGTTTTCATGTATCATGATTTCTGAACGAAAACATAACTGAACACAATTTTGTCGCTCATCAGCATGCATTGGGCATTGTACATTGTACAAGGTGTAGATTGTAGATACATAACACTTCACACTACACAGGTCATAGGTGTGATTAAATAATTCAAAACAGTCATAATAATATATTATAGCATACTATGAAAAAATGAGATTGCTCAAAAATCAAAACTCAAAAATTAATGTAGGTGTACACAAGCCCATTTATAATTTAGATGTATCATGATAATCACATATTATTTAACACATCTGAGTCTTAGACGATATTACATGATACATAATATTATTGTACTAGATATTTTAGATTAGATTAGATAAACTGTATTGAAAGATCCACATGTTATACTTTATATTTTTTGTAGCAACTGCTCAAAGTGTCGGATCATGAGTTTCTTCCATTTGTAAACGTATGTCTTCACAATCAAATCTCGAGTGTCAAGTGTTGAGTGACTGTAGACTGTAGACTGCATCTAAATCCGCACCATGAACAGCGAAATAGAAATCCACGTACGATTTGACTTGAGACTATAGAACCCAAGTGAATACTATGTATTGAATGTCAATTTGATTTTTTTTCATTGAATAAAAAGTACGTGCAATGTATTATTTCATTACAAAGGAAATTGAATACACCTGTGCCCTACTCTGTGCTGTCTAGTATCTAGTAGTCAATATAGCCAATAGCCAATACCCCTCCCTTTTCTGTCTCTGATGCTTCTCATCCCCTATTTTCTATTCCGTTTGCTTCTTTTCAATCAATTTAAAAAGTTATGATTCACACATGTGTATTACCTATACAACCCACATGTATGCAATATGTACAGCGTACAAGCAACACGTAATATGTATTGTTTTTCATATGTAGACTGCCAACTGTAGACTATGTTTAACCGTATTTTTTGTTCCGCAATAACTTCTTTTACTCTTCACTACTGTTCCCTGTATGACTTGTTCGAATTTTCTCTGGCGAATTTATAAAATCTCTTCTGTAAGGTGCATGTTGTATGATGTACGATGGAAGATTGTATTGTATGACAATGAAGAGGAAACTCGTATAGCTCCATTTAATTTACCAATGGAGGGATGAACAATGAACACGAAAGATGCGTATGGAATAAAGTTGAGTTGAGAAAACTTTACCTCTCTTTTCTTCACTCTTGAGTTGTGTTTTTCCGAACATGAACTTGGTTTTATTTTTTTTACACATGGGATAAATTGTTCCTACGACTTGAGCATTGAACATTGAACAAAATAGAACAAGAGAAGAAGACAAAGTGTATTAGAGATCCTGAGGACAAGAAACGGAAACTAGGGGTTATAGAAAAAGAACGTGATGCTTCCTTTTTCTCGCTCTCATCTCTCGTCGTATACTAATTTCTTCATGTCAACGGATTAAACAAGCTTGTCAGCTGATTGATATATGAAGTATCAAAACTAATACAAGTTGGACAGATTATTATTACACTCGACTCCATAGATTTTGGATTCTCTTTCTCTCTCTCTCTCTATAGATTCTTGTGAGGGAATAAGGGTGAGCCAGTAAAACATTCATATTTCATACTTAGAACGTTGATATTGCATTGCGGTTTTTATTTTTCTTGTATGATATTACAAGATACAAACGACGTTAAATGATGTAAGCATGAATTTCTATGATTAGTTTCTTGTTCTTTTTTCTTCTCCTGGTTGACGTCTAGCCTAGTCGGTCTAGGATCTAGGATATACATTACATGTTATATTGTGCATTATACATTTATACGAGGTCGCCCACATATAAACGAGCCTTGTTTAATATTTTGTAGCGTAAACAAGTTAGAAGAAAGTTTATTTACGTTTTGGAACGTACTCTTCGCTTTACATAAAATACCACTTTTGGCGATATTCGGACGACTTCACAGTCTGAGAAAAACAATGCTTTTGTTTGGAGCTGAAAAATCTCGTGACAGCGGACTTGATTTTTTTTCTGCACGAAATCTCGTCCTGTGGAAGATATTTTTCAAATCTATAGACAGAGGCTAGTAGTGCATAGTCCGGTCTAACAATACTGAGAATGAGGAATTAATCCAACTAACATGGGACGTTTTTCACATGCCCAACTCGGATTCGGCTGAAACTTGGTACACTTTTTCCTCTACCCATATGTACTTAAATCCTAAAGGGTTTTTACTGTATATTCAAATTTCGATTTTTTATGAATTTTTTAAAATTTACTAAAATCGGAAATCGAAATTTTCTTATGGGATTTAACTAAGAAAAAAATTGAAGTTAAAGGGGGGAGTACGTCCAAATTTTCATTTTAAGCAACTGATAGATACATAAACCCACGGTACGACTTTTTAGTCCAAATTCAATGGGCCAAGTACAAAATGACAGATTAAAAATCATGTTTGAGTAGTTGTAAATTGCAATGTCAAAATAATTTGACATTGCAACTTTGTTATAATAAAAAATTCAAAGAAATCTAAAATTCGAGTTTAAAATTTTCCATATTTTTTGTGTGACACGGCAGTGACAGTGCCTACTAAGTACCACAACAAACTTCAACTACAACACTGAATTCATCTTATACTAGAAAGTTTCGGAAGGCTCGTTTATAAGTGGGCACCCTACGTATGATATTTTTTAGATTTCCTTTTCTGACGAAATAAAAGAGGAAAACTGAATAACTCATCATAATAACTCAAATGTGTAAGTATGTCATAAGTTTGGATGCTTATGTATTATATAGTTTATAAGTTATTCATAGCCTTTTGGTAATAAGTAATGAATAGGATACAACATAAATATACTCTCTAAATATACGTCCATCGATAAAGATAAGACATAAAAATGTAAAACAGAAAAAAAATGAGATGGCCATAACATTGTCTGATGTGTACGCTTTACAGTGAACAAGATACATGTAAAAGAATAATGAAAAAGTAAAACATGGAAAATAATAATAATAATCATGGCAGATGTTTTTCTTCTGAATGTAGACAGTAGACATTTCAACAAATGTCATTGCTGCTGAATGGCTGAATGTTTTTGGAACATTGTAAAATATCAAGTTATTTTTTTAAGCAAAACTTCAAAATTCTTAGTAAGTCTTATTTTCCGTATGTCTTGTTCTTCAGAAACAATCTGTAGTCTGTAACTTTACACTGTACTTGGTACCCTGAACCTAAACGCACTGATATTTGGCGAGTACCATGACCATCATCATCGGTTCCTCAGACTTGAGACTTGAGACTCGAGACTTTAGAACATGAGAATAAAAGGAATAAGGAAGAATAAGGATGAAAGAATAAACCTTTAAAACACTCTACGTACTTCATTATTTGAGGATATCACTATCACCATGTCAGACATGTACGAGGAAGAAAGGAAGAGGGAAAGAAATATACCGACATTTGTTAAGTGTGCAGAAACATTTTTTCTCCTTCATTGCCTTTTACTTTTTTGGTTCTTTCCCCTCTTTTTTATTTTCTCGGCAATGTACATCCACACATAGTTTTCTCTCTCTCGTTCTTCTTGATTCTTGAGTAAACTAACCAAATATAAGAGGAAATATAAAGAGATGGCAAATTTTTAGTGGAGATTTTGGTGAGACGGTGGAGGTCAGTAATCAATACATATCTATAGGTATTATACATTTATATATGTCTGCATATCGATGGCGATCTTCTCAATTTCAATCCATGCTTAAAGTAGGTTGGCAAGAAAGTTCTGTGATTCTTTTCAGTTTATTTCAAATTTGAACACGAATGATTTTTCCTTGAAAATTGAAACCAACCGAATATAGTATAAAGAAATGCGAAATACATAGGTATATCGTTTTATATTAGCATTTCATCATGAAAAAAAGAATGACGAATTTTTTCTTACTTCCATTACAGAAACACATGTGCACATTAGAATTTGTTTGAATTCTCAGAGCTACAACCTACAATAGAATATTATATATTATGGTATGTGGTGTGTACTGATGTGTTTTCGTTCATGTGGAAGATGGAAAATTTTCTTTTCGGTTGAACCCGCAGCACAGATGAAAGTATGGAGAATGGAGAACGAAGTTCAACGTTCAACCCCCCATAGAATTTTGGTACTGGTACACAGTATAATAATATCTATTTCAAATCCTCATTCCTCACATGGGGACCATCAAAGAGACTAGGAAACAGAAAGAGAAAGAGAAGCAGCAGTCAACAATGAGTAACCAGTAGGGTTGTGGAAAACTGGGAAAAAGTCTCTTTTACAATAGTTCCATTCATTACACATCCGTCATACCTAACTCCAAACTTTCTTCATCTTTCATCGTTCAACGTGCACTGTGAATTTTTGTACGTTTTACATGCTTATACAGATGTACATACAATGTATATACACATTATTTGTAAGAAAAGGGAAAAGTAAACTAAACTAAACTAAACCAAACCAAACCAAAGAAGAGTAAGCAAAACTCAAGTAAAGTAGAAAGGAGAAAGTTATACAGAGTAAAGAACATGAAATTCTGCTGATTCAGAATCAGCAGATTTCAAGTTCAACGCTCTGTACATATGTCTAGAATCTAGAACCTAGAGTCTAGACTATAGAATCTGGAATCTAGAATCTAAACAGTGCATATCATCACATGGAAGTTGCCCTTCCATCCATTGTATCATACATACTTTTCTGAAAAGAAGGTAATCCAAAAGAATTTTAAAAATTCATTTTACGTCTTGTTCATGCTTTCCCCACATCATCAGCATCTCAACGCTCGTTGATCCATGATGATCCCTTGTTCACTTTATCGCAAAAGTACCAAAAACCAACATCTCCACACTCCCCATTCCACATTGTACATTTTATGAGAGAGCTGAGGGAGAAAAAACGCTATTTTGTGGCATATTACTATTGGTGGTTGTTGGTTGATGGCGTGCTGAATTTATTTGTAAATATCCATGTGATGTATAGATTTGTATTTTGTACATCTAGGTTTTTCGATAAGTGTATAAAATCCATGTATATTATACATTATATTATATTATGGTGTATAGTGCATAAGGTCGAGATTCCTCAGAGTAAGGTAATAGGAACCATGTACAAAAATGTTTTTTCCTTCTATTTGTGTATCTGGTGTTTGATGGTGTCTCCTCCTGCATTCTTAATGGAAAATGTGATGAGATTTGATGAGATCGTAGTGCACACACAAGTCAATATTTCTTAGTGTCCACAGACTACAGACACAGTCTACAGTCTACAGTCTACAATCTACAGTCTACAGTTGAAAGAAAGGAAAAGCAAAATCCTTTCACCCAAGTAAATACAGCACACACTAACAAAAACATGCCAGTTGGTACAAAAAATAGGACTGAGATTGATATGTATGCTGGGTGTTGGATGTTGGATGTATTATACCAGTACATATAAACATATTTGTGTTTACTATCCACTTTTCCATCTCACCTAAACTACATTATTATGTGGGACAACCGCTAGTACTGTAAGACTCAATGCTGACTGCTGCTGTCACGATAGGTATAAATGTAACGATAGATCAAGGTATAAAGTAGCAAGTAATAGGTTTTGGTTATGTGTATTCCGTATCCCCATTTCTTGCCGTCTTTATTCCACCGTTCTCTAGACTCAATATTCTAGATTCTAGATTCTAGAGCCTAGGCTCTAGATTCCAAGAAAATTCATTGAGACTGATATCGAACATCGAATCGAAATGGAATATCATTGGGTGGGATTTTGGCTATTTATCTAAAATTCTACGAGACAGTCCAAAGTGTCGTACGGGGATTTTGAAGCATAAAGCATAAATAATACAAGATACAGCCCTTTGAAAATGAGGAGGACGGATCGAAGATCCAAGATGTATTTCATTTTTCATTTATTCATCCCATTTCATTTTCTCTTCATCTCGGCTTGTTCAATTTGACAGACATGTGTGAAGAGTAGACTACTCGATACTCGATTGTCAACCTCTTATACAAATACAAAGGACATTTATTGGATTTTTGTATCCGCATCATTTGATCATTGGTCATTGGATACCTTTACCTTTAATTTGAGGTCAATAAAATAAGTGCCGTCTCCTTTTTTGGTTTCCGTATCAATTTTCCATATCAATTCTATGTGTACACGGAACTTTTTAAAGAAGAAAATGTACTGTATAAAATTTGCAGAATTGTGTGAAAATCTTCACTCCTTGACAATTGACAATAGAGAAAGAGAGGAAGCGGAAGTCGAAAAATTCTTTCTTCCGCATACTTATACCATTCTACTATCGTTTAATGCCACTTTGCCACTTCGCACACCAGCTGAGTAAAAGTCCAACCAGGTTTATGCGGCTCTTAAGCTGTGGTCTGTGGTAAATAAAAATTGGAAACCTTTTAAACTCAAGTTGAAATTCCTCAGAAAACCTCTCTTCTCACTCCTTACTTGTGATCATATAATATCAAACATCATTATCAAAAATCAAAAGCCTTAACGGATTTTTAGATCAATTTTGTGCTACTACCAATTTCCGATTTCCGATTTCCGTTCTTCGGATGAAAAAATCTGAACAAAAAAGTTAAGTAATTTCTTAAGAAATTTTAGAAGCCGGTTGTAAATCAAGAAGGTTTTTGGAGTTTATCGAGCATCATGTACAACGTACAGTGTACAAGGTGCAAAAGGGATCATAGAATCAGAAATGTATCGAAAGTCAAAACTGTAAAGTGTGATGCTGTATCCTCTGTCCTTTTAAACGAATTACTCAACATGAAGAACTATATCGACACCTTCATCATTTCCCCTTTTGCTCATACAACGTACACACTGCAAACACGTGGACACGTCTCCTGTAAAACCGATAACACGAGTTTCTCATATCGTATATCCATTTTGTTGTAGGAACATTATACGTTGTACGTTGTAAATTGTAGGTATCTATATGGAGTTTGCACTTAACTTACTCTTGAAATCCTTTACCAGTCACTCTAGCACCTCATAATAATGATCATAATAATAAAAGTAATGGAACTCTTACCTGTGCACTGTACAGTGTATATTGTACATTGTACATCTTTCTAATGTCTAACACATGCATCTTGTATATTATACCTTACACATTTAGCATGTGTTTGACATTTCGCATTTCTCTCTGTTGAATTCCAAATTCCAAAGGGTCAGTCAATCTACAGTCAAACTAAGCTGAGCAGAGTAATGTAATGTCGACTACTATACTGTAACATAGATGCTGTTGATCTTCAATCTTCAGAGTTATTTATATGATAAATTCTTGAATGAATGAATGAATAAATGAATGAAAATGTGATGCTAAATAATGATTTGGGTCACCGCCCCTGCTTACCATAAGACATAAGACGGACATGTGTGGAAAAAATTATCTATACTGTACTATACTATAATATACACAACAACCAACAACGCATCCCATAGACAGTAGACATTATAGTTTAAGTATATTATAGTAGTACATACAAAGTATTTGAATTTAAACACTTTTACACTGTGCAAATTGCCAAAACGTCAGTAGAAAGAAAGGGTAATACCTAATATCACAAATAAAACACCTACAATCTACAATACATGTGTACATTATATTATCACGTATTATTTATTATGGATTATTATAATACCCACTATATTGTACTGTCGTACTCCCACAGTTGCGAATACTCAAGTAAATGCTCGGGATGGACTCAAAGCTCAAAGCTCAACGTGAAGGGAAAATTAAATTAGCAATATTTAAACACCTTGTTTGCACATTTTTAGCACAAGTGAAATATTTTGAGAATTTGTTTGCACGTTTAACATTTATATATCATAACACTGACAATTGACAATGAACATGTAAATTAAAGATTGCACATAAAACACAAATATTACATTAGAGCGTCTTTGATAAAAAAGGAGGCATTCGCACTCCATATTTTTCAGATAAAGGACCTTTTCCACCCTGATATTAGATATTAGATATATTAGTGGTAGGTTATGTTCAAATGTAAAATAATGCATATGCATATGCATCGTGCATAGGTCATAGGTCATAATTCAGTTGAAATTACAGCAGAGATCATTCATCATTTATCCAAATAAACTAACACTTGTACTTAAAATTTGATACTTTATAATGATTTATAATAAAGTTGCATAAAGATGGATTTTAGACTTGAGTTGATCGGGTTTAAAGGCTGCAGTTTAGACGTCAGTTCAAGTACAAAATGTTATTGAAACTGTAGATTAGACGAGAGTTAGATTTGTTATTGTTTTGACTTTTTACTGGTATACGGAAATAAAATACTCATCCAACATCTGTAGGTGGGTGTTGAATGTGCAGTGCACACTTTATCACTTTTTTGGTTTTTTTAGTATTGGTAAATAATAATAAAGTATCAGGTTAAAAAGTTGTATGCAGTATACACAATTCACAATGCATAGGGCACAAGATCATCCCCCAACTAAAAAACAGAGCGTGTTCTGTGCAATTTTATTCAGTACAACAACTTCAATAATTGCATCCTTCAACATAGTTTCATAACTCAGAAGTATTCATTCTGTTTTAATTTTGTAAAACCCATGAATACATATGCTCGCATGTATTCATGGGGTTTTATGCATCCAAAGTTTTGCTTTTTCAAGTCAAGGTATACACTGAATAGACGTTCTGGTATAAAAGCAGAATATTTTTGTTTTTATCTGCGATTAATATTAAAACACGTTTGTTATATCTTGCCTTATAAAGTTGTAGGATTAAGCAGCCTCTAAAGTCTCAAGATTTTTCCACTCGAAACTCAAGACTTGAGACTTGAGACTAGAGAGTTCTCAGATATGCTAATCAGCAGTCGATCCTTAATAATAATAATTATAGTTGTAATCAGGACCTGATGATTGTAAATATTGCTCCTTCACTATCATTATCTCACCATTTACGGAAAAAGGAAAAGGATAAAAGTATGCGAGAGCATACCATAAAACATAAAATGTACTTTGATATTACCCTAAAATTTGGATAATGAAACATGACACATTTTGCCCATGGCATCCGGTACAACTCTTGTCTCTTGTACAACATACAATATTTAAAATGTACAATGTATAATGCACAACGTATAACGTATGATATGCTCTTCGATGCGGTTTGATTGCATTTCATCTTTCACATTGGTTTCATATTTTGAAATTTTGAAATTTTAAAATAGTAATAATAATTATTATAACGTTCATTTTATTAACCTCGTCAACTCCATATTTGAAATGTTTAGGTTGTTCTCATTCTATGATCAATGATCAACCTTTCTCCTTTTTATACAGTGTACAGCGGCCATCATCACCATTCACCATCCCCCTGAAAACTCTTAAGTGGACCACTGTCTAAACTCTGAACTCTAAGCTCTAAACACACACCCCGGTCTTTTTACCGAGAGAACAAGGAACTCTTCATTCTTCACCCATTCACCCATAAACGTTTCTTTCATCAATGCACAATTTTAATTGTCAAGTTTGACAAAATGTACACCTTATAGCCCTTCAATTTCGACGAACCACTCACTTGGATCAACTTTCAACATGGAACTGACTACTGCATGGAAATATAGAAACTGTCCGGGTACAGACTGTTCTAATTCAACAGAAATCGACAGAGCAAACAGGTGAGAAAGATAACGATTTACAAGCCACGCGACAATTTCACATACTTATCGTTTTTCTTTGCTTGATTCATTACAAAATTTAAATAGTTTCAAGTTTCAAGTTGCCCATTGTCCATGACATGGGCAGGAAACAAGCTCATCTACTGATTGTGTTTGCATTTGTGACAATTTCACTCATGAATAGACAAAGGTGGATTTGTAATGTGAAAATGTTAAATGCAGTAACATTCAAATTTAGGAGAAGGTTGCGACATTATGTGTAATTTTGTAATTAGTTAGCATTTTTATTATAATTTCTAATCAGATTGTGTGGAGAAATGTGCATGCGACGTGCACTGTCAACTCTGTCACTTTTCAACTGTCAACGGTCACTTGCTCTGCCGACAACTACTGACACTGACTTTCCTAAAATTTCGAGGACTCATCATGGTTTCAAATTTTTGTTATATTTTTTCCATGCTGTTCTACATTCGACATTCTACATGCTACATTTTTCTCAGCCGTAGTTTCTAGAACCTAGAAACTCATTTTATGAGTGATGGAAGAATAAGCCCGGCATTTGTAATTTGTACGCTTGGACATTGAAAATTGGACCGGCTAGAGCCTGACTTACCTTTCCTACAAGTTGTTTTTACTGCTGCCAATTCCTATGTGAAAGTATGAATTGTGAATCAGAATCATGCTACTGAAAGGACGTACACAGTACACGGTACAGGAAGTGTATGAATATTGAATATGGAGTTTGTAGTTTGGAGTATCTACAGAAAAAGGAGGGAAACTCATTTATTGTTTATCCTCTTTCTCCCATCTCCGACAGTAAATAATAAAGACTTTTTATTGCAGTTTTTACATCACAAGTAGTATAATAAACGTAATACGTTGAATATTGAATACTGTAGATTCTAGATTGTAGATTGTACAATGTACAAGCTATATTAAAAGTAATGTGATGTATGTTTATTTGGTATTTGGTTTTTGTAGTGTCTCTATTTATCTACACTACTCCACACACTGTGAGCTGTGCACTGTACATTGTACATACAGTTTCTACACAACACAAGTCATTAATTAAATAATAACTGTTAACTGTACACAGATATTTTTCATGGTGTTCCTGTTTTCTCGCTCATTCTAGACTGTAGACTGTAGACTCTGCGCTCAAGAATCAAGACATGACAAATCATAATACGAATGAGTGTGGACTTGTGCCAAAGAAAACACGAAATAAGAAATAAGTCATCATTTCCTTCTTTTATAGACACAAAGATATCTACAATCTACAACATTCAATTTCACACACGTGTACTTACAATCTTACAACGTATTTTGTATTTTTCATGTGTATCAAGTATCCTGGATCCAATTTTACTCTGGTCCAGTAGAGTAAATGCTTTAGATTGTACACTGTACCCAAGTATCTAATATGTAGCCCCTCTTCTCGCAGCAATATTTTCTTATCACCCACATATTTTTCCTTTTTACCTAGTTACTATGTATAGTTACTAGTTACCCTCATTTTTCTTGCTGAGTGGAATTCCTGCGGGAAATACCTTGAAAAAGATCTCCAAGGACCTGATTATTTTTCCTTTTACCACATCCAGCATCCATCATTACGTAACATAAGACATAAAGCTTCCAACTTCCATCGTCCATGGAAGCTAAAAGTACCACAATTTTGATAGCCATTTATGTGTAATGTTCATAATATGTGTAATGAGTAAGGACTGCACTGCATAATGCACATTCTGCATAACATAACATAACATGGACAATGGACGTGGTACACATTCAATATATATTTATGTTGCATGTATACGAGCATTTGTGCCATTAACTTGTTGAAACGAGACAATTATCTGTATTCTGTATTCTACATGCACACTGCGTTTTTGTAGGAGGCAGAATTATGATTTCCCCATAACTAAATATAATCAGACTCTCTGTTCGCTGCATCCTATATTATATACATGGGGTTTGTATAATAGGGCTTATACTTTATACTAAACAGCGTGTACAGTATACAGTGTACAATGTATGTTGTACATTGAGCAATGTGTTTATAAATGTTGATAATCTGTGTTGTTGGCTGAATCTGAATGAGTATCACAAAAGTATGTCTCTACAGATATGTACAATATGTGTGTGTGTGTATGCAAATGTAAAAAGTAAAAATGTTTGGAATATGCATGACTGAAAATGAGTGTGGAGAATAGTTATGGATATCGATTTGGATATGAAAGTTCCTGTTGAATCTCTCTCGCTCTTGTCTTTAATCTTGAGTATCTGCCACTGTTTTACTTAAGTATACACTATACTGTATAGTCTATACACCATACACATGGAGCATGGAGTAAACGATTCTCTCTCACTTGGTATAAAATATCTGGATTTTTCCATATTTTACAAACACATAGGCATGAGAATGATCTGTACGGTGTATGTTGTACGGTGTATGTTGTTTGTGGACGTGGATTGTAGATCATGGAGATGGAGTTATGGACGAAGGTAAAAGTATAATAAAATGTAATGATATTATACCAAGTATCATTATACAATCCAAAATCCACTCTGCTCTGCTCCTGTACGTTCTGTACTGTACTGTATTGTGTATTGTGTATTAAATATTGAACACTATGGAATATAGATACTTATGCCTAGAACACGGAATTCAATGTACCATATATTATATGCAGAGGTAAAACCAAAGGTATCTTTCAGAAATGTACAATATCATGTGTGTAAACATGCATACTTAATACTTACGTAGATAAAAAGCATGAGGCGTCTAATGCATTAACGCTACTTACTCTTTGTCAATTCTGGATTCTGGGTTCTAGATTCTAGATTCTCGACTCTGGATTTTCGATAGGCCTTGTGTAATCCTCGTGAAGAATTATTAATTTGTATGCAGAGGCATGAAGATTAATGGTGGATGCTATTTGCTATACGTCTTATGTGTCTTGAGTTTATAGTCTATAGTTTCTGGTTTTTAGTATGTCTCTTATGTGTCAAAAACTGTGCCTAGTGTCTAGTATCTAGTATCTACGGATAAATATAATACAGGAGAAAAGGCATATCCATTTCACTTACTAGTTAGTTGTATATTTTGTGTTTTGTATTTGTAATTTAATATTCCTCATCTTGTTGCAGCGTATTTACTATTTACAGAAATTTGAATACATGTGCATCACATTTTAGTCGACAGTCGACACTCTACATTCTACACTATCACATTATTACACTGTTTGTTTCTACACTCTTTAGTTTACATTCTACACTCTACAGTCTTTACCCTCTACTCTCTCCACTTTTATCCCTTATTTCTACAATATTGACTGACTATTGCCTATTGACTAGCCCATACACTCCATACTCCGTACTGTACTATATATTGCAGATTCTGGCTCTGTTTCTGTTTCTTATAGTATCACTATGTCTATGTCTCGTTTATTTATGTAATGTGTAATTGTGAGTAACATGTAACATAATACATTGCAAAAGAAGTATGAAGTATGAAGTATTTTCTAAGTATGGAGATTTAGCATAGAAATTACCCGCTCTCCATGTCTCCATGTTTTCCTTGTCTGTGCCTAATGTCTAATGACTAGAGACACTAGATACCAGATACTAGATTACTAGATACATTACAGATACATCGTCGTCAGAGTAAAACGTAAAAACTCTCCACTCTCCATTCTCCATTGCATTGTGTCATAGAAGTAGACATTTATGCCTAAATGTTTGTGAGCATTTAAAAGCCCATGCCATTTAATGCTGTGTGCGGTATGTACATCATTGTGTATTACGTATTGTGTATGCGTGGTTATAAAGTCTTGTGAATTGTCAAGAGTCTTACGGCCCTTTTTTACATATGTATAATAATATCATATTTTTTATTATTAAATCAATTTTGTACATACGAGTACACATTTGCATCCATCTACAGTCTACAAGCTACAAGGTACAAGCTAAAGTAAACAATATGGAATATTATGGAATATGGACTAAGGGCTATGAATAGATGTATGATTTGCAAATGGCACAGTCAAGTGGAGAGCGTAACATAGAGCATAGCAATGACTTGATAATATTCTAGTGTTACATCTTTCCCTTACAACTTTGGAACAAAGTTCTGCCTTCTTTTCCACTCTCCAAAAACGCTCATGCATTAACATTAAGTTGAGCATCAACATTCAACATGATCATTTCCATTCCCTTCCATCCCAACTCATGTACCTTTTTCACCAACTAAACTACTTGAACACAGAACACAGAGCACAGAACACAAACCATCAGACCAGCAGTAAAACATAAGTCTGGAAACAGAGACATACCTATTTACTATTCAGATTTTTTTCGCTACTTGTCTCATGGTAATTTTCAAGTTGTACAGTTGTATAGTTGATAGTAGAGTAGCAACTGGATTACTACAGCTGTGCACTGTGCACTGTGCACATTTCAGATAGAAAAATCTTTTTGGATCATTTTCCTGGTGTTCCCACTGTGTTTTCCAGTGGTTTAAGGAGCCAGGAGTATTAGTCTCATCGTCAGCCGCAGTCTCAAACGAAAACTTTAAAAGTTGTTAGAGTTTTTCTTTTTCTCTTTACTTTCTACTCTTCATCTGTCATTTGAAATTTGAATAATCTGAAACTAAACGGCTGCTGATGCATCTTTCAAAAACGACTCAATTCAAGCCAAAGTGAAAAATCAAGTAAAATCCACATTTTCCAATTTTTTGATCATTCTTGGTCTGTATCTGGATTTTCACTTTTCACCATCCAGTAAAAAGAACATCAATCTGTGAATTTACAATTTACATTCCATCACATTCCACATTCCAGAAGCATGAACAAGAACAAACTTAACGTCATTCTTCATTCTGGCTAATTCAATTGAAGGAAGAAAGGACCTTCTGGTTCTGGTTCTGCTAGTGTTCAATGTACAAAACACAGCTTTTGCCTTGTGATTTGTGATAGTACAAGTATCTTTTTCTGCATATTTTAAATGTTCTGTTTACATCAGCACTAACTTTATGAGTTGCGAGGACTTTGTGTGAGATTATGTGAGAGAAGAGTGGAGACTAAAATCAAAACCAATACCAATACCAAAGCAAAGTCAAAGTCAGATGTAAAGTGCTAAAGTGGTTTAAAACTGTAGCTTTCCACTACATGGGTAGGAAAAATACAAACATAAATAAATAAATAAGTATAATATAAAATATAATTATCGCCATTCAATTCAACTACACAAAACCACAACCAACATTAGCATCAAAATCAGCATCAACATTCCAAATTCCAATCAGTATTATATAGGAGAAAGGGCCAGACCAGAGACCAGAGTAAAACAAGAAAGAAAGAGGGAGCAAGGCAAAGCATAAGGCAATAAAATAAAGTAAATAACAACAACAACAACATCAACATCAACACCCATTTAAATGATTTATTACACACTAATACATCCCATGAAAAAACATATGTGGGCTAGTCCAGACATGAATTTGGATTGGGATTTAAAGTTGCAGTTGTGTTGACAAGGAAGGATTATTGCTGTTATTTTTATTATTATTATTGGATTATAAACCAATCAAAACAAACTATTACATCCTCTTTACTCCGTACACTCTTTCGTCTGTTTCTACACGTACAGTGGTCTGATGTATGATCTGACTTTATTGAAAACTCGACATCTTTATCATTGCCATCAAACATCAAATTGAATGGGCTGACGACGTGATTCTTTTGATTCCTTCTCATTTCCAAGTTCATTCAGTCTCGCTTGTTTATATACTATATTATGTATTATGTGTAAAGCGTAGACGTATTTAGTATTGATATTTATATATCTGTGTGTTGAAGTATAAACTTGATAGATCCATCTGATCCTTCACAATTTTTGTTCTTTTCAATTTTCAACCCCCCCAGTCAAAATTAGTATAAAATACCAAATTATTTATACCGCAACGAGTATTTTATATTTTACCAATAATTGTGTTAAAAGTTTAAATTATGGTGAGTGATCAGTGACCAGTTTTATCTTGGTTGTATTAACTTTCCATAACGTGTTGTGTCAGTCAATCATATTGACAGTAGTGTTCAGTTTTCCATTTTCGTAGATTGACAAAAAACTCAGCTGGAAAAAATTCAAATACAAAATGAAAGGGTTTAATCCTGGAGTAACGACGAACGTTGAAGGTAAAAGAACGCACAACTGCATATAGTTAAATTCAGTACTAGAATGTAGAATCTAAAACCAAAACGAAATATTCCTCGTGATTCTTCAAGTTGCAAGTTCCACATGACTATTCATAATCGCTTTTATTATACAGTATACACTGTACATCAATGGTAGATGGTACTTACCACAGTCCATTTTACATTGTGTACAATTCAATTCTCGTCTCCATTCTTCTTCATTCTAATCTTTGTAGCTCGTAGCTCGCACATCCATACGACATGCTCAATATGTACTCATCAAAGGACGGACAAAAGATCAAAATATTACAAAGCCTTTTAGTCATAATGAATCCAATATTTGCCCAGGCACAATACAAAATGCATAATACTCTAATCACGACTACTCTTCCACACTGTACAATTTACACTACCAGCTTTACAGGGTGGATATGAAAGGAAATTTAAAACCTTTGTCTTTGTTTTACTCATCCCTCGCTTCTCTAGTTTTACTTGAACATTCAGCCTACACGTTTCGCGCATCAAAATAACTTAAAAATCCATGTATCGTAAATCGTTATGTATGATGTACAGTGTACAGTGTTCGTTGTACGTTGCACGTGGAAACGAATCATACAAGAGCAAAGAGAAAATTACAATATTTAATTTTGAATTTCAAATCAGGTTTGAAAATTTTTAGAAAAAACGAGAGTGCGGAAAAGCGGCGT
Source organism: Sminthurinus aureus (assembly GCA_034698265.1). Taxonomy (NCBI): domain Eukaryota; kingdom Metazoa; phylum Arthropoda; class Collembola; order Symphypleona; family Katiannidae; genus Sminthurinus; species Sminthurinus aureus. The sequence goes on from JAQGBH010000856.1 coordinate 31,925, forward strand.
AAAGATACGTACCTTAACATAAAACATAACAGTGTAGATGAATCAGCGATGGACAGAGGATGAAAAAGTTAAGACAAATCCAAGTCGAAATTTAGTCCAAATTAGTCAACTATGTAGCTATAATATTTGTGCATAGAGTATAAAGTGTCGAGTGTCGAGTGTAGAGTGTGGATTGTAGAATGTAAAGTGTAAAGAAAAAATGAGGAAAGAAAATGCTTTAACAAGTCCAAGATAGACACTATTAGTGCAAAGCTAAGAGCAAAGATCAAGAAGAAACTTCAAAGCCAATGCCAATGCCAATGCCAAAACTAAAACCAATGTCAAAGATTGTAGATTGTAGGTTGTGCATGTTAAGTGGTGAATGAATCACATCTCTGGTTAAAATCACTTGTAGCTTGTAGTTCTTTTTGACTGTTGTAAGTTAAAGAACAATCTGCATGATTTAAATGTTAATTACTATGGACACATTTACAACCAGCTATACAGTATTATGTGAATATTGTACATTGTACATTCTACATGCTAAATGGAATACATTGAGCATTGAGAAGTGAGGGAAACAAAGGGTTACAAGTTAAGAGTGAGAAAATTGGCTTTCTTTTAGGTACATTTTATAGTAGGCAGAGTAATAAGTACGGCTGAGTTTCTGCTGAGACTTTAAACTCTATTTTTCCTTTCCCTCATAATCCCTTTCATCAACCACTTGCCTCATTACTACTCAAGTTATGCACTGAGGCAACAATGTATAATTTGTCAAAAGTTGTGAGTAGTGAGTATCGTATATATTCTGTATTGTATTATATTGTGTTCTAAATGCTCAGTACTTAGTACATCATGTTGTACAAAATCAAAGTACAAGATGCACAAAAGAACCATCTCGATCTACATGTACAGCCTCTACTAAATTAAGCTTGAAACTGCATACAGATAGAATTTTAATCCATTTTGCCTCTTTTCTTGCTCACATAATCAATAATATTAAAAGATTAAAACCCATTAGTTAACACTACTCATTCTTTGACATGATACATGATGTTATTAAATTTTAATATATTTTACCATGACTCCATCAACCTCACTGCTCAATATTCAACATTTAATATACTGACTATACAGAGTTGATGTGTGTATGTGTAGCAAGTACATTGTACATTGTACATATTTTTAAACCCTTGATTAATTCTTTATTTTTAGCTTGAACTACAACCTACAACCTACATGCTTCATAATTTATAGTAGCATCCAGTTTCAATTTTCAATTTCCAATTCTGAATTGTAAACAGTAACTTTGAATAATCCGAGCATAAATTATACATTAAATATTACTTTCAAAGCTTATTAAACCATAATCCGTAATCTGTGATACAATAATATTAAGTACAGTATAGAATATAGAATACAGAATATAATGTTTTGTAATGCACGAGCTGTATTGTCGATTGTCGAGCATAGATATAATATTGAAAACCTTTTAGAACTCAGTTCTCAGAAACAGTAAACAGTAGCGAGGGCTATAAAAGTTGCAGTTTGTGCATAAATGTCTAAATTAAGGCAGATGAATTTGTTGCTTTTATAAGTTCTAAATTCGGTTACATAAACTATTGCGAAGGGCAGTGATTAGGATTTAGGATTAAGACAAACGCCTTGAACTTTAAGTCGTACATTGTACATTGTACATAGAACATAGACTTCCTGACTACACAGTCTCTGTGATCCGGATGAATAATGAACATTGAGCATTGAATGCTATTTACTATTTAGTGGTATTAACTCTGCAACTAACGCTAATGTGAAAAGTGAATACAGAAGCACAGATTGACTGTCATAACTGTCTGTTAGATATAAAATATAAATTAACCATGCGTTTAGAACACAGTTGATCCATGACACATTTTTAATCCCCTTGTTTAATTGAATGGAAATGCTAAATTATATCTGTCAAATTATAAGTCACTACAAACGACAAACAACAAACTACAAGACACACGATGAAGAGAAGGAAATTCTGGAATTTTGAAATGAAGATTTCGGTTTACATTTCACATTATAAATTATAAATCATAGGCACGTCATAAAATGAATAATTTTTATTTATTTGATATTTTACAATATTATTCTTCAGATTCAACTTCAATTCTAAATTATGTATCGTGAAAGTTTCAACTTAAAATTTTCCTAATATTTTCTGTACTCTTGTTTAAAAATTAGAAATTTCTTGTCATGTGCATGTGCATAATTCACGACTCATGCTTAATGCGTCCAAGTAGACAGAAATCAGAAATTCAACTAGTCGAGAACCACTTGTCTGGATTGAAAATTGAAACAGCATAAAAACTCTCATTATTTATGCCTGATATTTCAGTAGAATTCGGGATTCGGATTTCATGTACATTGTACAACTTACCTACTAATGTTAAAATCTTTCAAATTTTCTTCTAGATACTTGAAAAATTATCTGATAAGAGCCTATTTTCAGAGTTTATCTTAAAAGCTCTCCACTTGAGGTTGACGTTGAAGTTGACTAAAGAATAGACTAGAGAATAGAGATAAGAGTGAACCTTTTTACATTTAAGTTTTCACCTCAGTTGAATAGACATTTGACACTTGGCATTTTATTCGTTCACCCAAAAAAAACTGTTTGTACAATATTTTGTGCGTCTTATTTGTACTCCTTATGCTTTAACACAAATTTGGCTACAACAAGTTTTGATAGTGACGGTAAACGATAAAAAATGTCATTAAATGTGAAAATTGTAAATTTTCAACCGCATTTTACAAAATACGCAGTTCTAGTGGCAGTGGTTTTATGTATTTTTTGTAGGTTAAGCGTGTGTTTCTGTTTGTGTGTAGGTACGAAAAATTGAAGAAAATTGAAATTAGTTTCTCTGATACTTTATTATTTCCTTCCACCTTCCACCCAATCTGCCCTCGTACTTGGTACTAAATTAGAGATTATATATTATACATACGTAAGACCACACAAAGTGCATATATTTACTCTCACTTGTTCATAAAACAACCACGACATAAAACGAGAGCAGCAGTATTATGGTACTACATACGTATATATGTAGAGCAAAATAGGAGGGTAAAATACGAGCGTCTTAAATCTACAATGTGTAATGTGTGGAAAAAAATTAAGGTGGAGTAAAAAAATAAAGGATAAAATACGATTAGAGCAAAATTTTTATTGAAACATGCCAAAAAGTTAACAAAACGCAGAATTCCGAACACAGATTGCAAAACACTGAACCAATCTTCTCTCTCATTCTCTCGTTCCATGTCATTGGAATACTTACTAATGTAAATTTTAAAACGTGTGAAGTGCACACTTTACACTCTACACTCTACACTCTGCACTCTACACACAGATTCATCGGTTGGGCCTGTAGAAATATTTAAAAAATGTTACGCTGTAGAATGTATACTGTGGAAGCAACCCTCTCTCTGTATAGAGGTGTCTCTCTTTCTCTATCCGTTTTTCTGTAGGAGTGTAAACACAAAACACAAGTACGTACTACAGTACTACAGTCATTGTAGCAGTTGAGTGCACATTGTAACTAGTAAATGGTATATTGTAGATTGTAAATTGTAGGTACATGGATGTGCAATATGCAATGAACTAGGGTTTTCTATAGCTAAACTCAATTTACATGTGTCTCGTTCCCTTTTGAACTAAGCAGGCATAATGTCTTAAATTGGATTTGACAGGAAGAAGGAGAATTTGTCTTGTTCTCTTCTCTCGCCATCCAGTTTATCCATTTCAGGCTGGCTTTACGTGAAACGATGCGATGGCAGATCCAAAATCTAAAATCCAAAATCCAAAAGTAAGTAAGAGTGAAGCTTCAAGACACAAAAGACAACAAAAGATTGCCGAAAATCTAGCGAGAGTGTAGAATGTGGAGTGTGCATCCTTTCCAATTTGTACATTTTAGTGTTGTTTCCTATTTTCTCGGTGCATTTTATTCTCCCATATTATATTGTATTTTCTAAAGAATACGTGTGTACTGTACAATGTACATTGTGCAATGCTCATACCATACCGCACGTAACTCCAATCTACATAGTTTTTACTCCATTATTGACACTACAAGCTATACACATCAACATCAACTTTCACTCCATTCCAACATTCCATTTGTGTGTATTCCCACATGTGCCGTAGAGTATTACTCGGATTTTTGTATGTCTAACTGTACCGGTGTATCTACATTCTACATTCTACATCCTATATTCTATATTATAGTGTTACCCATTAGCCAAATAGAATCATGAAGAAAGATGCAAGTGTTAAGATACAAGCACAAATAATAGCTATTAGAAATAAACAGGGACAAAAACAGCCACCTTATGCGAAAACTTCAACGCATAACGTATAACAGTTTGAATTCACATACAAGTACAATTACAACGTATCTACTCTTTGTCTATTTCCTGATGAGGCTACAGTTGAACATTGAACATTGAGCAGTTGATGAGCTGACTTTCTCCTCATTGTGTTTGTCTGCTGTGTATCCAGTATACGTGTGTGAGTGTGTGTTTGAGTCAGCATGTCACAGTTTTATGTATATTTGCAGGGAAAAGTTTCCTCTCTTATCGTTTGTCTACACTCTACACTGTAGACACATAAGCAAAGAATAAATTGAAACAGGCTTCCTTTTTATGCTTTGTCTTTTTCTTAAGACACACTATGACTATGACTTTTTCATCATCATCCTTGATTTTGGACTGTGGCTGTGGGCTTTAAAGTTTGTCTTGGTTCAATTTTCACTTCTAGACTCTAGATTCTAGAGAAAAAGGAAAGTGAAGAAAGTTATTTCCATATTTTAAGGATGAAAAGTCACGTTTCCTCAAACAAATGGGAGGAAGGCAATTTTTTCTTCATTACTAAAAAGACTTGGGAAAGGAAAACGGGGAGCTTCAATTTTTCTAGAACATTTTCAAACACCAAAACACCAAACACACACTTTGTCAGTACAAAGTACAAAGTACAAACACAACTTTTCTTCTTGTTGCATAAAAGTACCTGTAATAATCTGGATACTTTATATTTGTTAAGATGAAGCCTCAAGAGTGGATGATGATGGATGACAAATGATCAAACAATGACAAGATTCCAGTATCCAGATTCAGTACAAAAAAGGGAATAGATGCATGGAATTTTTTGAGTGTTGTTCTAAGGACCACACTGTTTACGTATACAAGCAGAAAACAGAAAATGAAAGTTTATACAGGTTGTTTACACTCAGATTGAATGTGGAACAGATGAGAAGATGAATGATGAAAATTATGTGGACAGAATAGACAATTCACACACAAAATATGGGTCAAGTCAATATCTGAAATCCTGTTGTGGTTTGTGGTGTTGCTGTGCTATTTTTGTCAAGTTTCAAAAGGGTGTGAGTTGTGAGTGGTGATATTCGGCTTCAAACCAAAATTTTTTTTATCTTTTCACCATTCATCAATTCATTTTATATTCCATAATCCATAACATTCTTTTACATTGAGAAGCATTCCGTTGAATGATATTTTGTGAAATTTTCTGATTGGGTTTGGATTGTGCTTCGTTACTTTTTTTTCTTTGGAACTTTATCAATCATCTCAATACTCTTTACTCTATACTCTACATTCAATGGAAATAAGACCTAATCTACTTATTCAAATTAAATTAAATGACATTCATGTTCTAATTTTTAATTTCGAATAAAAAAATATGACAAATAACAAATAACTTGATCATGTTGATGTTGGTAGTTATTTATTTCACGGTCGTAGAAAATGTAGTAGAAAATCAAAGTTGGAACAACTCGATATTTTTAATAAAAAACTCCACTCCACTTTTAAAGTTTTGAAGAAAGTAGAAAGTAGTAAAAGTTTTTATTTGTCTTGAGTTTTGAGTCTTGAGAAAATGGCCTCCTTTGCCTGGAGAAAGTATTTTAACTGCACCAATTTTGGAAAAATTGTTGAAAGCACTGAAACAAACTTGTCTACTTCTACGGTAGATCGTAGATTATAGATTTTGCTTATTTTGGGACAACATTTTCAAAGCCCTTGGCTGTTTCGACTTTTCAGTCTTCTATCAAGAAGATCATATTCACAATGTTCAATGTGCAATGTTTGTCATATATAGCGGTCGTGCATTTTTTCCAGAGAAATTCGAGTTGGTTATTCTCATAAACTCATGAAATCTGCATCCGCATTTCCAATCCGTATTCAAATAGATAGAACTTGAACAACATGTTTTTCTTGTTCTTTTTCAAAAAAAGATGTTTGATTTAGGATTTAGAGAGATAATATGCGAGAATTTTGAAAAGAAACATGTCAACTGTCCACCAAAGAAATGGTTCAAAATTTATAAAGGATAAAGGAGTACGACTGAATGCGAAACGAAATTATTTTATGGCCAAATTAAATTCATGTCTCGTTTCTATTTTCTAGTTCATACTGAAAACTGACTGAGTACAAAGTCAATCTTATGTTTGTAACTTTTATTTTCTGTTCTGTTGCTGGTACAGGTCGCCTGTCCTAAGGAAAGCTGAGGAAGAGGGAAAAGAAGTGAAAGCGGACCTCAAGTTAACAAGGAGGAACAAGTCTCAAGGGATCGGTATGAAACGAGTTGAGGAACAATTTAGAATCAGGCCTCTGAGAACAAAAGTCTACGTACCTAATTATTATTTTACAAATAGAAATTTAAATAGTAGAAGAAAACTTGTTACAACTAGTACAACTCGGACGGAGACAGAAGCAAAGACGGAAACAAACAAGAATACGAGGACGAAGACTTTTCCCTCTTTTTTTACTTGTTCTGGGACTACTCATCCAATGTACCTAGTGAAACTCGTGATATTTATTTTATGGGCCATTTCCTTGACAAGAGCTACAAGTACAGCTACTAGTACAAGTACAACAACAATTACTACAATTTCTTCATCTTTATCATCTTCTTTAACTCCTATATCACCAAGACAAAATGATAAGGAAGCTTCATCATCTTCATCGTTGTCATCCAGCTTGCTCATTCCCTTTTACTCTCCACAGGATTACATCAACATTCAACATCCACAAACTTTGAGGCACTACAAAAGCTCCCCTGAAAGACAATCCAAATTCTCAAAACCAAGTCCAATCAACAATGAAAATCTACATGATCCATCTACAGCTTCTCAAGATGTGGAGCGTCTTCTAGCTTCCACTAACAAGAACAATAACAATAACAATACGGTCACTGATTTTCACCAAAAAGGTACAGTAATTCATTCACAATTCATAATTCATTATTCACCATTAACCAGTAGTCATTAGTCATTTTGGTATTAACCATTAACCACATTTGTCTGTTTCTAAGTAAAGACTTGCTTTGGAGTTTGGATATGCACAAAATAAATTGTACAAGAAACAATAAAAACTTTGAATTTTGAATAAACTTTGAATGTGTACCAAGTACGGAAAGTAACTTTGTTGTTAGTTGCTAGTACTTGTACTTTTTGTTTATTCTTCTTGGTTTGGTTTTTGGAATAAATGAGAGTAAATGAAGAGCTACACTCCACTTGTTTTAGGAGTTATGAGTTATGAGTTGTGAGAGCGATGAAAAACAGAAAACAGAGGAAAACCAAATATCCACAATCCACAGTCTGAAACAGACAAACAAAAGGCGGGACGCGTAACAAGAGGAGAAATTAGACTCTTACGTTTTACGTTTTACGCTGTAGATGGGAATGGAAATGAAAAACCACTTGTTATAATTTATTATTCACTTGAGTCTTGAGTTGTTATTTCTTACGTTTCATTCCACGTTCCGCGTGCCCATCTTCATGTGTTCCTTGTGCATAGTTTTCTTTGTACATTTTGCCACTTTGCCTATACATGTACATTTTAGGGAAAATTTGCTAAGCGTAGAGACTAGAGAGTAGAGAGTAGAGAGTAGGAATTTCGGGACTCAGGATTTGGGATAAAGAGAGAAGCTGAACAAAAAACTTCATTTGAATACTAAATAAAGTGCGAGCTCTTTGGAAGGACAAAGAGAGGTGGATGAATGCAAAATGTAAATGCAAATGAAAGCGTAAACGTATGATCTACCTTCTATAATATCCGTATCCGATGGCGTCATGTGGTGTGTAACGCTCTAGAGTAATAGACACTACTCTGGCTAAGAGAAATGGACACTACTCTAGCTAAGAGAAATATTTGGTGACTTTGGAATTATTTTGTGAATGTTAAAATCATGTAGTTGCAATTGTGTGGTTTGTTTAATTTGTTTTGACTTAATTTATTATGTGCATGTCTATGGCAACCATTAAAGTTACAAAATACAATATATGATAAATGAACCAATGTTAAATGAGTCGCGTAAAAGAAAGTGATAGTTGGCGCCACTGTTGCTAAGGTGACATGTTGTTGATTTGCCTAAAGTTTGAAGTTAAAACAATTTGACCGAAATTCAATGCATTTCAAAGTATCTTAGAAAATCAAGTGACCTAAATTTGAAATTATTGCACCATTTTTTGTTTCATTCGAGTTTTCTCCACCGCTAAAGCAAAAACTCCGGCTGCAAATGTAAAGTGCCACGCTATATCCTTCTACATCTTACAAATGGCTTTTGTTATATAATAATTTTTGCATTTTGTTAGCAATGTTTGATTAACGAATTCATTTACTTAGATCAAAATGCTTGACTGGGAAGAAAGTCCATGGGAAGAGCAGAAGAATCGGCATCTCCCGCTCCCTAAGAAGGGGGTGGCAGATGCAGAGTGGGAGGAGCTTGAACGGTTTGGAAATTACTTTGAATGGTTGAGGAAAGAGAAGCCACTGCAATATTTGTCTTTGATTTCCTCACGAGATGTTTTGGAGAAAATGTGGAGGCATGAAATGCAGTTTTCAAATGATAATCGAAATAAGCTATCGTTTGAAAAATACATTGATAGAATTACCCTACCCAAGAGTTTGTTATATGACATGAAAATGTTGGGCCCCAAGTGAAATTTTTTAGAAATTTAATATTTCTTTAAAAATCCTGTCACTTACAGGGGGTCTCAAAATCTCTTAAAATGACGAGTTTTTTCTCTTATTATGGCACTTTCCTAGTATATAATAAGCGATTTCAGTACCAAAATCGCTTAAAATGACGACTTGCTTAAAATGAGCCGATCTGTTGCAAAGCTCGACATAATAAGC
>JAQGBH010000857.1:0-41090 GCA_034698265.1 Sminthurinus aureus
TTTTCCACGAGTTGGCCCCGTCTTTAAATATTTTTATTCGGCCCACGGATGAAATAAACCCAATAGGACTCTTTAAATTTTCACTCAAATTCCAATTCCGATTCCAAATTGAATAATCAACACTACATAAAATATTCGCACATGGTTTAACCTGGTTTCTGGTTTCTGGTTTCCCTACTTGCTAAAAAATTTACAATTGGTAAAAATGCCCAAGTTGATCTAGTTTTCAGTTCTACTTAACTAAAGATGCAGATTTTTAATCGGAAAGGGCAGACGTGTACTTTTATACTGTTATAGCAGAGATTTATTTTATACAAAGATTTGTGACACTAAAAAGTTCAAGATATTTTACAGACGCAAACATAAAATAAATATAAATATTCCTCTCTTTTAAGTACAGATAGTCAGTAAAAATTGGAGAGTCATAAAATTTTTTTAGTTGGTTCTACAATTTTAATAAATGAAAATGGGGGAATTCTTTTAATTTTACCGTGATTTTCAACTCTTTAAACTGTACAATACACAATGCACAAGATGCAGTGTAAAGAGAGTATGCAAAATAAAAGGATTGGCGCTCAAAATTTTCCATTTTGTTTTCATTCCGTTCCTTTTAGATCCACATCCACATAGACATTCGCATCCACATCCAAATCCACACTCGCTTCATTCTCTTCAACTTTGGACGTTAGTTTGACTTGAGTAGGAATAATCGATAGATAGATCCGAACCGCCAAAGCTCCAAGTTGCAAGCGCCAAGTTCCCAGCGTCAGGAGCCAACAGCCAACAGTTGTATACATGTTTGTGAACTGACTCCACTGATACAGTATGAGATGATAAGGAAAGAACTGCGTGAAAACGAGGAGAGAGAATGGCAAAAAGCATCATGTATACAGTGTACAGTGTACACAACATATGACTACATCTAGTATCTAGTGTCTAGTGTCCATATAGATATACACGGAGAACGGAGACTGTAGAAAGGAGAATAGAGGAGAGTACGAGTACAAGTACAAGTACAAACTGCTCTCTGAAGACTACAGACTAGAACTAGATACTCAAGACGAAGGACTAGAGCAGCAAAAAAGCTGTTATGCTTTCTCTTTCCACTCTCTTTACTCTCAACTCAACTCGGCACACTCCAAACTCCAAGTTCCAAACGTTTGAAGATACGATACGATACGATGTTCCCTTGTATCTATTATACATTCTACATACATTGTACATTTGATATGTATGATGACTGTTTGCGAATTGGAATAGGCATAGGCATAGAAATAGAAAAGGAAATAGGAGCCGAGAATTCGGGAGTCGTGAGGAAAACAAAATAATGGCAAGAAAGAGGAAACCCGGAGCAAGGGCACACTTTTGCAAAATAAATGTACACATTCATTCAGCCATTCAACCAACAGCCAACAGCCAACATACAAAGAGCGAACAACGAACAGCCAACATACACTCAAACACACATGTAGTTGCCTTTGCTCTCGCCGTTTTTCGGCCTCGCCTCTCCTCGACTTTTCTCGACTGACTAAAGTCAGTGCTGTGACTTGAACTCTTTGAAATCTATATACAAAACCAACAACCAACAGCCAACTCACATGCTGAGATGCACACATAAAGACACACAAGTATATAGCACTGTGCTGTGCTGTGTTGTGTATGTTGTATGTCGTAGTCATTTTCCTATTTGTCTGCACTGCACTTGTTCTTGCTTGCTCTTGACTCACTGATTCTGGTTCTGGATCTGGCGTTGACTTTTGACTTTGAATTTAAACTGTACATTTTACTCACCGTGCAGAATACAGAAAACAGTACAGCACAGTAAAAGGAATAAACAGAAAACCATGCAGCATGACCAGTGTATGTACAATGTACAATGTACAGTGTACAATGTACCATGTTCATTGCACATTTTTATAGGAGAATGAGAAAATCTATTTCTGTTTCCCACTTTTCCTCTTTTCCTCTTTTACTTTCTCTCTTGCTCTCTCTCTCTCTCTCTGTCTTTGTCAGTTTCAGTTTCAGTTTCGGGTTCTGTGTTACTTTTGCCTTTGTTTTGGTTTGGTTTTCTCTAGGGCTCGTCTGTGATTCCAAGCCGAATTCGGTTCAAGTCGGATTCAGGCCAAAATCGAATTGAAAAGAGAGATGATCACATGTGCCTAGTGACTAGTGTCTAGTGTCTACTATGTAGTATGTAGTGTACATTTACAGTTACAGTTGTATCTCTATCTGTATTTGTATCTTTGTATCGCTGTACTTGACTTTGATCCTCAAATGTCCACTGTACTTTGTACTTATCTATCTGAAAAACCTCGCCGTTTCTACAAATGTATAAAAGTACATCCTGAATCTTTCAGTGTACATTGCACAATGTAGTTTCTTTGAAATGTATGCGTGTACGCAGCCTTATTTTTTATCGACATCCAAGATGTGTTTCCCATCTAGTTTTTGCACAGGCTTTCAGCTTTCAACTTTTAACTTTCTCCTGATGAGCATTTTCATGACTATGTGTAAAGTGTGTATATGTTGTGTATTTTATACGGTTGTCGATGGGTCCAAATATTACATGTACTTTCAAAGATTGTGAAAGAAAGTCCATTGAACATGGAACAAACTGGTAGAAAAAATAGACGGATCCTTTGCAAAGTTTTGCAAATTTAGATAAAGTTGGAACAACTAAATTCGATGAGGAATTCAAATACGAATACGAATACGATTGCGGATTGAAAAGAAAGTAATAGATACATTTTATCTAAATTTTTTACTTTTATGGTCAAGAGTCCAAGAGTCTAAAAGTTCAAGAGTCCAAAGTTTAAATCTAATGTGATGTGAAGAATGTGGAGAAAGTGGAGATTGAAAGAAAGTTGAATGAATGTGCGAGGGAAGATTTTCTGTACAGCTGTAAAAACTTTGCAATTCCTAATTTCCAAATGTAAACTCTCTTTTCAATAAGCAATATTGAGTATTGAGCATTGAGCATTGAGCATCCAGTATGGAGTACGGAATTTCGCGATGAAACGCGAATTTCAAACTGAAACATCAACTAAAACTCGGGACTGGCCTTGTTATTAAAATCGGGAAGCAATTTATAGTTTGCCCTAGATTCTAGATTCTACATTCTACATTCAACAACATGAATTTGGCTATATAGGCTAAATGAATAAAAGTTGACTTTAGATTTGATTTCAACTTGTATTATAAATGTAGTTTCAGTTTTGGGCTAGCATTAGACATTGAGCATTGAACAGGCTGTAAAATAAAGTAAAGAAGAAAAGACCAGAGAGAGAGAGATATCCATCTTTTTTAAACAAATTATGCGTGTGTTATTTATGTCCGGATTTTGTTTGCATTTCGTTGTATAACTGTAACTTGTACTGGGACTTTTGTAAAGTGTAAGCTGAAAGTTTGCTCGAGTAAACTTGAGCGTGGTCCATCAAATATTTGTATACTACAATTTATTTGTACTATGTATTACTTTGAGATAAATCAAAACACAACACAACACAATTCAACACATCCTATTTCCTATTATGCAATTCTAAACTCTAAACTCTAAACTCCAAACCACATCACTTTCCTCCCAAAGCAATTTCAACACCACCAAAAACACCAACAACATCAGATTCAGACTGATAATAATCATAAAAGTTTCCAAAGTTCAAAACAAACAGCAGACAACAGACAACAGCAACAAAATCTCATCCAGTTTCTACAGATATTTTCTATCTGCAGAGTAAATAAATCTCCATGTGCTTTTCATGCCTCTGCTCTATTTCCAATGTTACTACTATTTATTTTTGTCCATATTTATTTTGGATCAAAAAGTTGGAGGAACGATATGCCACAAAATACAAAACACAAAACACGTGCTTTTGTTTGTATCTAGTATGTACAATGTTCAATGTACAAAGTGCAAATACATTTCCTATTTTAAGTTTGACCACCCGGTATTCCCTCTGAGTTTGTTTTGACTTTTCTTGGATTAGACTTGGATTTTGACTTGCTGAAATGAACGCAGACCGAGTTTTGTACAATATACAGTGTACAGTGTACAATCTAGGCAGAATATAAAATACACAGTCTGGAATATAGAATAAATATTCATGTTTTTACTTCAAACTTTCCTCGTGTCAGCTGTACATTGTACGTACTTTTGATTCGGCGACTCGGAATTCAAAACTCGAAGCTCGAATCAAGCTGTCAAAAGCTGCAGACTGCAGACTGCAGAACAAAAACTGCAGTGTATAAAATTTATACATTTATGTGGGCCGAGCACAAGCAAAACGCACAACCCAGCACTAGCAAATACAAACACGAAAGAAATTTCTCAACGCATTTCCAAATTATTACAGCGCCCAATGTCCAGGAGCCAGTAGAAAATCCAGGATTATTTCCAGCACAGCTCAAAATTTGCATTTACAATTTACAAGGAGCAAAAGAAAATATAATGCGTGACTCTACATTCTACATTGTAGATTCCACAATAGGAATCCAAAGTAGCCAATGCGAAAGTAAACAGGAAATTATTGATTCCTTAGGAAATGCACATAAAATATACAATATGCAATATACAACTGGTGTGATGAAGTTCTGCAAAGCCTACAAAATTCCTTCTAAGGAGACTTTAATTTAATACACGGTAAACGCACTGTACAGGTATTTCATGTAGATACATAAGTCAAGTCAGTCAACTCAAGAACCAACCATTTTTACCATATGTCCTTGTTCATACATTCCACATTCTACATTCCACATTTGTCATCTAAGGTTATTCCTATTTGAAATATACGAGCATTTAGCATTGAGCAGTAAAAAGGTTTCACTTTCTTCGCTACGCATAATCAGATTATTTAAATACATTTTCTCCATGTGACTATAAATATTCAGGTGTACGCGGTAAATACATACATACAACATATATGGTGGTCTATCTGTATGTGTATAACGTACAAGGTGAGAGAACCGACAACCGACAACAGACCTTCTCTTTGTATTAGTATGTGAATAGAAAATACCGTATCTACAATCTACAATGGAGCTGGAGAAAGTTGGCAAAATCTTGGAACGGCAGAATAAGTTTCAAAGTTCACTTTTCTTAATGGGCTTCATTTAAATTACTCCAAGAAGGAGAAGGAGAAAGAGAGAAAAGGAGAACCTCTATCTTTTACATTCTGTTGCACAATTTCGTCGTGGTCTTCTTCACCCCTTCCATTCCTTCTTCCACTCCTTGTAGTCTACATTCTGCATTCTACTTTCTACACTCTACACTGAATATAGCAGAGAAAAGTATAAAAAACTAAACGAGCTCCCTAGCTTCCTCAATGTAGACGGTAGACTCTAGACTGCAAACATGTCTGTTCTCCTACCGTATACGTAATATCCTATAAGGAGGTAGGTGGAATAATAATATGAGAGTATATACAGAGAGTAGAGGAAATAGGACCCAACTTAATGGAAACCATAAAGAATTTACCTTCCATTAACCGCGTATAGTACCATATTATATACATCTACAATCTGAAATCTAGAACCTACGTATATCTACAGTCTACAGATATAAGAAATTCCTTTATATGCCTTTCACAGACACAAACAGAGACAGAGACAGACAAAGAATATATACGTACGTGTAGAATATAGAAATAAATTACAGAGGCAGGAGACGGTCCTGGAACATAGAACGTGGATCGTGGATTGTGGGTTGAGCATTCGGGAATAAACGGATATTATTTTTTTATCGGCGCAAGGAGAAAAATGAGGAAAAGATGTTCACTGTTCCACGTTCAATCTTCACATTTTCCCGCCATAATGCTTATTACAAACATTTGTGTATTATACATAGATATAATCAACTTTTTCCTAAAACGAGCTATCTTATCATCATTTTTATCACCATTTAACTTGAAACTTGAGACTTGAGACTTGATGCTGATGGTGATGTAACAAATTCAAATTCAAGGTTCATAAGTATCAAAATATCCGTCACGACCGTGCACAATACACAGTACACAATGAATAAATTTCATTTTTTAGACTACAAACTAAAAATGAAATGGTGGACTCTGGTGACATAAATTTATTATTCATAATAATAACAATAATTATATTACACTGCCATCTTCATTTTGTCCTGAAGGTCTGTACGTCTGCACGTCTGCATGACTGTATGAATGTAAAAATAAAACGGGCATTATTTGTCCAAGAGTAATGGTTTTATATAGTTGTACATTCTAGATTCTAGATTCTTGTACATTGTACCGTTTATATTGGTCTATAAAAATTATTTTTTTACAGTACACCAAGGAGAAAAAAATGGAAAAATAGACCTGAGCTCATCCGTCTCCATTCTCCATTCTCCACTGCACTGTAAATTGTAAATTGTACATTGTACATTGTACGTTTTAGGTACATAAAAAATTAGTGCCGATGCGACAATGTCATCATTTTGAGTCTCTTACGAGGACATTATTTAGAAAAGTACCTGAGATAAATTGTATCTTGTGTCTAGTGTCTAGTTTCTAGTACATTTAGCGTTTTAGCCTCACAATCATTTATAATACATTTGTATCCTAGTTTCATGCTTAATGACCACTCATATAATAGATAATAGATATTAGATACAATAGAGAATTACGAAACAGGAGTCAGAACAGCAGTCGCCAGTCAATTGACAATTGACTTGACTTAACTCGGCTCTCGACTCTATATTCTCGACTGTGGACTTGAAATGACTATATAAAATACACATGATTATGCTTGTCATTTTCTAGTTTTCTAGTTTTCTAGTTTTCTAGTTTTCTAGATAAACCATAAAACCATGAACCTCTATCATAATCATCCGCATCGTCATCATGTCCTCCTTAATTGTGTACTTTGATAATTTTTTGCCATAATGACTTGACATTTATTTTCTCTTTTACCCTTTTCCACACACTACTCTAGACTCTGCATCTGGATATTACATACCTTTCCTCTAGTTTCTAGTTTGTAACATTGTAACATGCAATATGAAATAAATGGAAGAATGTTAAATGTTAGATTGTTAGATGTTAGCGTAAGGGAAAATGCAGACAAAATGATCATGTATAGAGTATAGATGTATCTATGGTATGGTATGATCTACGTAAGAAAGAAAAGAAAAATTCATAATTCAATTTTACTACGGTTGAACTTGCTACTTTGTCTCTTGTAGAAAATAGTTGGACATTAAGCATTGAGCATCTAAAGTCAAAGTCAAAGCCAAAGCAAAAGCTCGTGCCTTTACAATTTCCTTCCTCTTTTGTCCAGAGGAGTGAATATAAAGATAAAAAATGGAAACAAATGAAGCCGTTTTGAATGTGCGTGAATACTGAATACGCGTAATACATACATTGCATGTATCTATATTGTATTGTATTCCGAGTGCACATTTAAAGGGCAACATTATCAGACGTACTGTTAGTCGACATGAGGCAGTAGGCAATAGAAAACGGGACTGAGAACGGGAACCCTTTTTCGGAATTTACTTAACATAATAATGAGCAAATGACTCCATTTTGTGTTCATTATCATGCAGATTTTTAGACTCTGTTTAGACCGTCAACCGTCACCCATTTCCATGTAAACACATGGAAATGGGCATGTGGCAGAAACGAAGCCGGGAGCCGGGAGCAAGTGGAAAGAAATTGTCACGAGAGTCAAAAGTATTAAGAGCGTACAGTGTACAGTGTAAAGAACATTGGGAAAAAATAAAATAAAACTGCCAAACTGGAGAATTTCTCAATTCGCAAGTGATAAGAGATGAAAAGAGACAAATAGGAATACAAACAGAAGCAAAAATACATAGACAAATACAGAATACAGAGTACATGGTACAGAGACAACTGGCAACTGGCAACTAGAAATGCAAAAAGAGACATAAGGAGACACAGAGGATTAGACGAACAC
This sequence comes from Sminthurinus aureus, assembly GCA_034698265.1. NCBI lineage: Eukaryota > Metazoa > Arthropoda > Collembola > Symphypleona > Katiannidae > Sminthurinus > Sminthurinus aureus. The sequence goes on from JAQGBH010000857.1 coordinate 7,927, forward strand.
ACAAGAAGAGTAGGATCGTTGAGCTTTTGGGCTCAATTATTTATTTACTTTATAGGCCAGCAGAAACCACACCACACAACACAACAGAGCACAAGAGCATCCAACAAACAACAGACAACAGAATGAGGAGAAGGGAGAAACCAATTTATTTATTTAGCTAGTTGCACATTCGTGCTAGAGTGCATAGAAAAAAGGCTCCCCGACTGATATCCTCTAATATCTAATATCTAATGTCTAATGTCTAATGTCTCCTATTATTATACCACCACCATTATTATTATTACAAATATCTATTTATCTAAAGCATACAATGGATCTCCTTCTCCATGTCCACAGCTACAACCAAGCATAATACATGCATAATACACAATACACAATACTACCGTCACCCAAACCAAACCAACCAACCGCTATCAGTAACAAATTCAGAAACAGTGTACAATCGGATGAGTCCGCTCGTCTTCGCCTTTATACAATGTACACTGTGTATTTAGTATGTAGTATTTAGTATTAACAAAAGAGGCAGAGAAATGCTTTCAAAGTGGTTACCGTAATAGCTGTAGTTTGTTGTTAGTAGTTAGATGTTAGAGGAAGGTTGCTGAGGGAAAACTTTTGTATCTTTCATAATAGTAACTCTTTCTTCAGCTGGCTCAAACATTCATGTTTATGAAGGCACATGTACAATGTACAGTGTACAGTGTACATTTACTTGCATCTATATCTATATCTATATATATATGATGTCTGTACATTGTACATGTAGAAATATTTTTGTATAATATTATTGTACTCTGTAGGTTCATTCAGATTCTGATTCTGCTTCCTAGAAAATTCATAGAGAGAGAAATCATTCCACTTCATCCTCTTCATCCAGTCTATCTCCGTCTTTTTGTGCATTCTGTATTTCAGCATCGGTATCAGTTTCAGTATCCGTATTTTGTTGGCAAGAATACAAAAGTGCAATAGCTGAGACTCGAAATTGTAGATTCTAGACTCTTGATTCTAGATTCTAGACTCTAGACTGAACTAAGACTAGAGGAGGAATAGTCAAATGAATGAATACAAATGAATAGAACATTCTATTATCCAAACCTTTCTACATACAAAATACAATTTTCAAAGTAACATGTGCAATGTACAATGTACAGTGTACAGTATATAGCGTACAGTATTTAGTGTACGGAACACAGAGTGCAGATAAAATGATAATCACTTGGATGCCAACGCCAAAGCCAAAGCCAACGCCAACGTATTCATTCAACAAAATTATCACCACATACAACAACAAGTTCACAGTTTACCCATTTCATTTAAATGATCCAAATATTTCATGTACTTTAATTCTCTGCTCTTTTGTCTTTTGACTCTTGTCTTTTGACTTTTGTCTCAAAGTGCATCCAAATTTATCATCTTTTACACGAGCAGACAGACAGAAAGACAAAGAAACAGAAAGTCATACCATTCACATTGCAATTATATCTGCAATTATTTTGAAATCCCTACGTATAAAATGGATGCAATACCAGTAAATGCCAATGCCCATTCAAAGTCCAATGTCAAATTGCAATGCTAATGACTACCACAAAGAAGTTGCTTTGCATTTTGAATATTAGTGAAAGAAATACATGGAATTTGTGTTTAAAACCAGGTTTTTCCCCGACAAACTTAAGTAGTATTATTACAAGCTAATTTTTGTATAGTTATTTTACCAAGGTTGTTCCAGCGACACTGCCAATACGGAATATATACAGTATACAGTATACACAAATTGCATTGTAGATTGTACCTTGTATTGAAAGAGAAATCAAGAAAGAGGGAGAGGATTTTCTAGGCTTAAAATATCAGTAATGCCATGTTTGAAAGAAAATTGTCAAGTTGTGGGATAATGAGGAGCTTGGTGGCTTAAATGACTCTCCTTTGTCCTTTTTCTATCATTCTTTTGTTCTTTATTCCAGTGCACAATGTACAATGTACAGTGTACAGTTTAGAATATACGGCGTAGAAGAAAATGAAGAAGATAGGAATGAACCAACTCCGCCTCTTCCTCTTGTTTCTTTTCCTTCAGGACGTCCGATTTTCCATTCGTCATTTCTCGTTTCTTCTGCAGTATTCAGTTTACACTTCACAGTGTACAGTGTACAGTTTTCAGTTCAACCTTCTCAGTCTGAACTAAACGGATCTGAGCTGAGCTGAACTGAGCCTTCTTGACGTTTCATTTGACATGACATTTCCTTTGTCATTTAACATGAGCACACATGAAATGGAATTTCACTCAAACTCTCATTTCTCCTCTATCTTCTACCGTCTATCCTCTATCTTCTTATCTCCTCGTGTCTTCTTCTTTCTCCGTGTACAGTGTAGAGTGTAGAGTGTACACTGCAAAGAATTATAGACGTAGGTAGGAATGCCTCCAAGTATTTATCTACATTTATAAATATATATTGCACATCATGTATTATCAGTATCATGTGCAATCAGGATACCGTCTTCGGTACCATTTTCAGTTTGACTCCCATTCTGCATAGATCCAACCAAAGTTAGTAGTGGCAATAGCAAAGGTTTCGCCTTGGTCTTTACTCCCTGATTTTCTCATGAGGGCGTCAAAGCTTATTTTCATTGTACTTTGTACTTTGTAGATGGTAGATTGTAGATTGTAGATACTTTCAACATGATAGAAAAGTTAGTGTATACTGCTTTTCCAGATTATAGATTCTACCATATATTGAATGTACAAAGTACACTCTGTATTCTACTGTCTACAGTAGATGAAAGCTAAAGACAAAGTTAGCGACAGACGGCAAAGACTCACAACGGTACAAGTGACACAGGAAAACCAGCTCGACTTGCAATTCGAATTCCAGTTTCTTAGCAAACGCTTAAGTATGCTTCTTCAGCTTATAATTGCAAGTGGCAAAACATATCTGCTGAAAATCTAGCATCTAGAATTTAGAATCTAGTTTCTACCCAAGACTTTTGACATTAGAAATAGCATATCTTTTAAATAGGCTCGTATATCATTGGATAGATAGAGTGCTGCAAATCAGATACGCGTTCATCGTTCATATTCACACATTTATGCCACGACGTACAATGTATATTGTACATGTTCTTTTTATACACGATGATATTGCACTGTATTCCTGCACATTGCACACGATTAGCAACTGTAGTTATGTACTACAGAATATAATGACTCCTTACACTTTGCCGCAATCCTGAATGTCTGCGCTCCATTTTGCTCCTTTGGAACTGAAACTATTTTGAGCCGGATAGCTTCGTTTGGTGTGCTCAAAATCAAATCTATAGGAACATTTTGAATTTTGAATTTGAGCTATCTACAATCTACAATATATAATATCTAAATATCCAATATACACTGCTAATGTAGGGCACTTGATTCAACGTATATATTTAATAATCCTTAAGCCTAGCCTAGCCTAGCCGAACAGAGTCGAGCTCTTTCTTCCTCGTTGCTCGTCTTTTTGTCTATCGGCTTTCCTTTCCTGACTTTCATCCTCTCTTCAAATTACTCTTTTAGACTGTACAACTCTTCGGATCCGAGTTTTGGTCATGTTTAGAATGTATGATAAAGTTTTCCGTATTTTTCAGCTCCAAACGTCAAACTCCAAAGTCCGAGTTTCAGCATGGTTGAGTGCAAACGTTTACTCTAACGACCAAAATCAGGACTGCAGCATTGACAAAACCTTTTACACTCCGAATGTCACATGATATTGATAAAATGCATCGTTCCAGTTTGAAGGTTTGTTACGTTCAGGGTTTAGAGTTTAGAAAGAGAAATTAATTTGAGCTATAAGTAATTTTGCTCCGGAATGATAATATAATATAATGGATTTTATCAGCATGAACCTTCCACTTTGTTTTTTTTATATATTTAAACAGTTTGAAATTCAAAATCGAAATCCTTCGAATACTTAGAGCTTGAATTAGTAATCGATATGGACCACGTTTCTAAAAATAATGGTTTATCAATGCATAAATATTGCAATATGCACAAGTTGTTATCTTCAAAGACTGAGAGGTGTTGGAGGGAAAAAGGAGATAAAAAATCGTAGTCACGTAAACAAAATTTGCAACGTTGAAAGCCGCGCCACAAAATTTAGAAATTGCAGAGTGGGAGAACCTCTTGAACTCTTGAAACACTTTTCTCCATCTTTATGCAAAGATCCGCAAGTACTAAAATTTCCTGCATAAAAAAGAGGACAATATCGAAGGACGTGTCGAGTGTCGAGTATCAAGTATCGAAAAGTCAAGTGCAACTTTTTTTGCTTGTTTGGAGTTTCGAGTTTGGAATTTGGAATTTGGATGCATTCCATTCCACTTTTTTGCATATATTATATTACATTTTGCAATTGGGGAAAGTTGTAAAGTTCTGGCATCTTGAGTGTAAAGTGCAGAATTTTTTGATTGCCGGTTCTAGACTTCTAGACTTCTTGACTTGGAGACTTGTAGAGGTCTAGAGTCTAGAGTATAATCCTAAAGACTCAAGGCCACAATGGCATGTTTGAAATTGCTACAGAGATTGAGGCGAGGATCAGAGTGAGAAGTGATAGACAATGTGGCGTAAAATGTGTAGGAGGAAGATGTTTCCAGTTCTAGTTCTAGTTTTATCCTCGTCTTCTCTTTCTTTTTGCTCCAGTTTTAGTTCTAGCCTGTCAAAATTTGAGACAAGCCTTAAAACGTTCATATATACATGTAGACGGCGGATGTATATGGAATGTGGAATATAGAGTGGATTGTAGATGGATAGACAAGCACGACCAATATATTGTGCTCAATATCCGGGACCTTAGATTCAAGACATCCAACATCCAGCCAAGAATAAAAGGAATAAAGATGAAAGATGGAACGAGATGAAAATAATACTACAATATTTTTCATGAAATGTTGATAGTTGATAGTTGGTAGTTGATATCTGTGTAGCAAATGTATACAGTATACAAAGAGTACAAAATCCATGTACAATGTACACAGTTGAGAACATTTCCCTGGAGAAATAAAATGATGAAATCGCATCGCTTTTTCCGAATGACCGAAAACACATTTTCAAAAGTGAGATTTATGACACGCTCAAGAAATGAGAAAAGGAGCTGAAAAGCCAGAAGACAGACAGACAGACAGATAGAAAAGAAAGAAAGAAACAAGGAAAATGTTAGAATGTTAGAGTTTAAGGATGAAAGAAGAACGAAACAAGTACAAGTTTAGAGTGTTGAGTGCAGAGTGTAGAGTGTTAAACCAAGTTTTTCATAAGTGACACTTGAGGAGTCAAGCCGTTACATGACATTTCTTTATTATAATATCCAGAATCTAGAATCTAGATAGAGGAAATGTCAACTTGAAAATGTGCAGTCTGTGCAATGTACACTGGAAAGTGTAAAGAGTAAAGAGTAAAGAGAACTTTGTACTTTGTACTTTGAGCATTGTCGAGGATTTTGATTTAATTTTAGGAAGCGAAGCTGAGTCTCGTCTCTCTCATGTCTGTGGACAGAATGAGTGCGATTCCCATGGGTTGTTACACTGTTAAATTATACATCTAGCGGAGAAATTTGAAATTGTTTTGTGGCGCCATCTAGTGGACACATTCTAAAAAACGTAGTGGCGCCATCTGGTTTGAAAAAGTTGAACTATGACAGATTGTTATAAAATTCCTAGAAAGTGCACGGCAGTTGTTTTGTAAATGGTGGAGAGACACGATTTCATATTTCCAATTTTTATGGTCAGCTTCGCTCCCCAGTTTAAAACATTTCTGCTTTAAAGGCGACATGAAATGGTTAGAAAATGAGGATTTTTCATTCACTTGCCTTGTTTGCATTTATTTGAACATGGTGCTGAAATATTTTTTTACAAAGAAAGGAAACTCGTCCATTTAGAAATTTTAATTTATGACATAGCCTAATTCTATATGCAATTTTCATGAAACTAAAATATAGGGGAAAATAGAGGTACAACGACGCACATGAAAATGTTTGCACAAGGCTATAGGCTATGGGGTATTATTATATTATGTATTTTAAAATTTAGTAGCCCAAGCTATAAATATAGGGAGCGTATGTCATGTATTTTACAAGAATGACGTTAATATTTGGTATTTGGAATTTGGAATGAATGCACGTTGGTTGGTCCGCTGTTGGTTGTTGCCTGTTGGGTTTGTTCTGCGGGTTGACCTTATTTCCACTTTGTCAACAAGACTCAGGATTCAGGATCCAGGATTTAAATTGTATACCTTGAAAAGGACGTTAGATGTTATAAATCCATTCCCCATTTTCTATTCTCTATTCTCAGTTGCAAAAGCCCTTGTTTGCACAGACTTTAGCAACTTTAAAAAACCAGGATTACGAGAACAAGCACAAGCACAATGAGAGAGAGAAAGCAAACATTTGAAACCATGAACATTGAACATTGGACATGTGAACATGAACATGGAGCATGTTGAAATAAATAGAGTAGGCCTCAAGAGTTTTATGCAACAGAGCACAGGCTCCATTATTATAAATTAAAATATTAACTTTGAGACTGTGGAAACTTACTACAAAGAGCTCTCAGTTTTTCATTCATGCATACATAAATTATCCTTATTATTCCATCCCTACATTTGTTCTCATATGCATAGTCATCTTTATCCTATTTTCTACTTTCTAGTTGTCCCTTGTTGATCTTTATTACAATAAGAAATTGTGTAAACAGGAAAATTAGACTAGTTTCTTTTCTTCCCTTTTCTCACGAGACCTGTCTTTAAAAATTCAAAACTTGCTTCTATATTTAGGAAAAACTTTCGTTTCCTTCCAGTCCTAAGATTTTTCACCCTCTTTAAAGATTAAAGATGTTTTTGAATTTTAAACTAAAGGAGAAAAGAAATTGGGAAATAGCACGAGTGGTTTCAATAAAATATATGTTGAGATTTCTCCAATTTTAGAACTTGCTCAATATTGTGTGGACCGTGTGCAGTGTTCAAAGTGCATTGCTCATTATACTAATAAAAATGAAAATGAGGGTGGAGAGTGTAGATTGGAGAGGCAGAAAGGCAGAGAGCAGACGTCATTTGAAATAATTATGATATGTGAGAGTGACAAAGTAAATTTGAAAGGGGGAACGGACTCTGTCTTTGAGTTTAAAACACGTCTTTCCACTCACAGCCTTTTATCACTGATTACATCCTCAAATCCTCGATCCTTCCTCTTCTGGAGCACTCATATTCTCCTCTGTATTTTACTCAAGCTTTGATTTTTGATTCAAGTCTGATGCAAACTGCACATTTCATACTGCTCAAATGTCACAAATTCATGCAAAGTGCATGCGTTGATGTTCATCTTTATCAGCATTTGATTCTTGATTTTTGTGCCATGCTGTGCATTGCAATGGGACTTAAACAATGACAATTTTACAAGTAGATATTTCTCACACTATCTTCAACTTCTAATTGTAATTTTACCCGTTTGTAAAACGTGCTCAAAGGCTCATGATTCATGATATTTTTAGTATTTAATAAATGGTACGACCATTTCTTAATTCGGATATTAGATATTAAGCCACTTGAATTTATTTTCATGAAATAAATTATGAAAAATATTGAAGCCTCCACGTGAAATGAATGTTTAAATATTGAAGCGGAGAGTGTCCTTGTAATTAGCGGAGAAAGTGAGAAAAGAAATATGATAAGTGTTTGAATTTTGAATGCAAAACCATTGTCATGCTGCCGCTGAGTATGGAGTAAAGGTCTGGTCTAGTGTCTAGTGTCTAGTGTGATCATTGATCAGGTTTGCGGAGGAAAATATGCTAAAGGATACAAATGAGGGGTAATGGTTGGATGAGAAAATTTAATGGGCACATCTTTAACTCATTTTCCCTTTTATACATACTACATACATCATATATAGCTTATATGGATATATATGGATGACACGCAGCTAGGACAAGAGGCCGTGTGTAGATGTGGATGGATGGATAATGGATATTTATCTCTACCTCTTTTACAAATGGATGGATTGTACAATGTGCATTGTAGATTGTAGATATGCAGCATAAAGCATAGAGCACAGCGTATAGTGTATAGTGTATAGTGTGTACCCTACAAGAATTCTGAAAGCCATTTTCTCCCCAGTTCGCCTCCCTACTCTCAGTTGCCGTTGTAAAGTTACTATTATTATTCCTCGTCTCCTCCTCCACCATCACCATTTTCCTCGAGAAATAAATGAAATGAAAATGACTTAGGTTTTTGCATAAAGTACTTGATACTTGAACAATCCACTACTGACAGAAACCAAACCAAACCAACGCCACACACATACATTTATTACTTATAATGTTAGGTACCCTCAATCTCGTAGGATACAATGGGATGCATAGGGCTATTACTGCATAAATAAGGCACAGCCATAAATGAATAGGAGGAAACACACTCACCATTCACTTGCTCCCCACTAACCGGAGAGAATTGCAACAATTTTCCTGCAGAGAAGGAGTGAGGACCAAACTCTAGACTCTAGAATCTAGAATCTAGACTCTCGACTTTGGAAAACTCATCGACTATAAACTATAAACTAAACACACATGCCACACAATGTACAGTGCACATTGTAGCCAGCAAACACCAAATTTGACATTTATCGGCAAGAGGAAGAAAAGGGGGACATTTTGTAGGTGGTCCGAAATAGATACAAACTAGTACACTATGTGTACACGAGTATATTATGATAGATGGTAGATTGCTTCTTGTTTTGCCTCTTTCCTCCTGCTTATTTTACTCCTTCAAAAATTGGAGGATGGGGCCTGAGGACGATTGCATTGAATTTCTCCTTGCTCGATGCCAATGTAGCAATGGATGGTTGATGACAATGAGATGATTGCAGAGATCTTAGAGAATGGAGAAAATATCCAAGCTCACTATTGAAATAATCAACGGTGAACAGAAACGGACACAGACAAGAAAACCACGAGCCAAGAAATATCGAGGATGATTTTACATTTCTCGGTGAAAACATAATTTTTTGACTTGATGCAACGCCGTTTTAGTTGGAGTTGGGTTTTGAGTTTTGAGTTTTGAGTTGGATTCTGGAATCTGAACAACAAAACTCAAGTTAAGTGCATAATTTATGTACAGATCTGCGTACAATGTACACAAAAAATGAATACATCTGGGACTCTAAATCTAGAATCTAGAATCTAGAATCTAGAATTAAAACTAGGTTAAGAAATGTAAAAAATTCATTCACTCCTCGCTACACATTTTCAAAAGTTACTTTATGTACTTGTATATTTATTTACACGAATTTGGAATTTAAATGAATGAAGGGATGAGTGAGGAGAGAGAGAAAAACGAAAATAAAATAAAGGAAAGTCTACACAAAATTCATTTAATTGTAGATGCCAGAGAGAGACAGAGAAACGGAGAAAGAACGAAAGAGAGAGAGAGAGAGAGGAACTGTACAGAAATTATCGCCACCTACAGCTTTTTCGGTCTTATTCTTATTCTCATTCTCATTCGCATTCATATGCATATGTGTATTCGTCTTCACATTCTTTTTTCTTTTATTTTTTTGTACTTGGAGGCCTTTGTACGTTGAGTACATCGAAGTAGGAGGAAAAGTTCTCCCTGGGGCTTTCACTCATTTGCGTTTTGCATGCATTCCTACACGAATATTTACTATTTACTCGTTCAAACTATGTAAATATCATGTACAATTTACAGTGTACGTTGTAAGTTGGAGGTACATAGCTCACGGAGATTATTTTGTACGGATTCTTCTCCAATTTTATATCCACTCCAAACTCCAAACTCCATCCAAACTCCACTCACTGACTCTTTCACTCACTTGATATCTTTCTGCACTAGATTCTAGATTCTAGACTCTAGATTTAAGAAATTCCCGCAAGGCATCATCATCATCTAGAGTCTTCTAGAGTGTAAAGTGTAGAGTCTAGACGTCTACTGTGTTTTCCTCCTCCACTTCTCCACTGTACACTGAATATTCTACGGGTTCCACTCTTGAGGATTTTGATGCAAATGTAAACTTTTCCCCTGAAATGAATGCTGCATCATACAGTTATTTCTTCATTTCTCTCACTAACAGGATGAAGAATGTAAATTATTCTTTTTTATCTCCGTTAAATAAATATAAATATGAATACTGTCTCTTGTCTACAGTCTACAGTCTAATGCCTACTTTCACCGTGAGAACAGGAGAGAAAAGGGAAAAGAGAGAGAAAGAGTAGCTGCATAAAATGCAAATCAACATCAACATTCTCTTGCCCTTTTGCTATTGACGTGTGTACGTGTGTTTGGTGTTTGTGTGTGCACTTGATGAGGATGATATAGTGTGTTTTTGCATTGTTTTTGCACTATTTTTTACATTCCCATTCAACCATGTGTAATATTGGAGAGGTTGGAGAATGGAGAATGGTGAATGGCAAAAAAAGAAAAGCCTTTAAGGGAAAATAAATGTAAAAGTAATCAATGTAAAAAATATGTGGGAATTTCCCTTTCATGCAAAATCCTCTGTACTCTGTACAATCCCAAATCCTCAAATCTATTGTACATGCATTTTTACATTGTACGCACATCTTTAGAATTCTTCTCATTCTTTTCATCTCAGCCATTTTTTGTTCCAGTTTGAATAAACATTGGAGAGTTGAATTTGGATTTGGATATGAAATGTAGAATGTAGAATGTAGGATATAGAATGTAGGACGTAGGCCAGTTGGACATGAAACACGGTTGGTTGGAGGAAGTACGGATAGAAAAGAGAAAAAGAATTTTTTTCCATTGATGGGATTTGCATGAGTGAAAAATGGCGTGAATATGTTTTTGACGGATGGACAGAACATATCCCTTTTTCTGTTCCATTCTCCGTCGTGTTTTCTCGTTTCTTTTTCTATGAGGAAAGTGTGAATATTGAATGTTGAATACTGAATATTGAAAAAATATGCAAAATACAATAATTTGTTCCCTTTTCTCAGCCCCACTTGCAAATGACAGCTCCGTTTAGCTCAACTCAGGTGATTCTGAGACAAACAGGCCCATTGAACATTGAACAGCACTATTTGAATCGTTTGGATTGTTTGGATTGTTTGGATATTTGCTTCAGGTTTCAGTTTGGTTGGTTGGTTTAAGTTGAGATGAAAAAATGAAAAACAAAAAAAACAAAAGTTGTTTATCTTCTTTTAAAATCCTCCGCCCCCTTTTCTTTTCTTTTTGTTTGTTCCAGCATAAAAAGTAGAATGTAGAATTTAGGTTTCAAGATGATGACAACAACTAGAGCTAGAACTGGGACTGAAACTGAAACTGTTTGCAGAAGGGAAATGAGAGAAACTGTCAAGAAAAAAGATCTGTCATTGCATTTTTGATAAAATGCACACTTCTCAGAAATTTGATCAATGATCAATGCTCAAACACGATCTTTGGTTGTTTGTTGCGTTGCATCCCCCGTCCAAAAACAAATAAACTCTTTCGTGGTGCATTGGACCAGACTGAACAAACCCAAGAAATTGAAATGGAAATCTTGATTCTCAGGCTACATTTATACATTATACATTATACGTTGTACACACAAATAGCACAAATTCTACAGTTAAAGAGTCAGAACGTAGAAATTGTAGACCCGGGATCTTTCAGCAACTAAAACTATACCTTTAGCTATTTTTTTCCCTTTATTTTATTTGCATCCACTTGCTAGTTGGTAGTTGCTAGAATACTAGAATACTAGAAAATCTGTACTACTTTTATACTTTTATACTGCACTTCATCTTCGTCCGTCATCATCATCATTTTCTTCTTGTTTTCCTCTATCAAATCCACACTAAAATATCAGTATCAATAAATAGCTCAAAATTCCCAGTTTTACCAAGACATTTAAATTTTAAGCCAGAGTTTAGAGTTTTTAGCGGAGTTTTCTACATTTGTCTCACAAATAAAAAGGATTTACACAGTACTGATAAAATAATATGTCTAGAATCTAGAATCTAGAATCTAGTATTTCTCCATGTCATTTTTCTGCTACGGGGAAGGAAGAAAAATGATAAAGATTGACTGGTAAATACAAAAGTGGGACAGGCAGAGACAGAAACGCGACAGTTCTAGATTTCTAGAGTTCTAGCGAGCGAGCGAGCAAGCAAACGAGTTGCTTCTGTCTTCTGTCTTGTGTATCTATGTATATAAAAATGCCTCCGACTACACTCGGATATAATATATTTTGTACATTCTGTTAAATTTGTGCTTGTACTTGTATTTGTTTTTGTTTTTGATGTGGATTTGAATTTGAATTTTGATTTTACACAAGGCACGTCATTGCAAAACTTTGCTAGTTTTCCCGTGTAGTGTCTAATGTCTAGTGTGTTGACAGGAGAAATGGAAAATGGGAAATGTATCATTTTTCGTTTTGGCTCAGAATATCTTTCTCTTTCTTCTTGTTCCGTTTCTTCTGCGTCTTTTTCATGTTTACCAGCTTGGTGTTTTTGTATTTTTGTATTTTTGTATTTTTCACATCCCCCGCGATCAGTGCGATCAGTGTGAGTGAAAAGTGAGAAAATCATATGCATCGCTGTGTTTCTCTTGTTCATGTCTTCAGTCCAGAGTCTAGAGTCTAGAGTCTAGAGTCTAGAGTCTTCAGTTTTCAGTCTACGTCAGTAGCATATACTTACTCTGTATACTTACTCTCTGTATTTGCAAAAGTACCATGTACCATATCATAGAGTCTGATGGTGAAAAGTGAAAAGTGAGCCACACTTAGATTTAGCCAGGAAAATCCGAGCTGAGTTTTAACTTGTATTTTGTATTATTTGTCTAGACTCTAGACTCTAGATTCTAGATGCTAGATGCTGTATGCTAGAGAAATAATAGAAAGGGAGATGAACATGTATATAGGATAAATATGTACATTTTCATCCGTGTACACTGTACAGTGCACAGTTGTACACTTTACACTTTACACTTTGCATAATGGAACTAAACCTGGTTGACCTTTTTCACTCCAAACAATACAGTAGTACAGTAGTATTTACAATAGAATGCCGCACACATCTCTCTTTGTCTAAGTGTTGGAACCACGTAGGTACAATGTACATGTGTATCTACATGGGCAATGTACAGATTGTATAAATAAATCTGTGCATGTGGATGTGGAGCTGCGTAGCAGAAAGGATTTTGAGGGACGAGTGAGAGAGAGGAGACAGTGAGCGAGAGAAACTGCTATTCTATAAGTCTAAGTCTAACTCCAAATCCAAATCCAACTCCAAGTCTGAAGCTGATGCTGAATCTGAATCTGAATCTAACTTCAAAATGAGCGAGAAGGATGAAGGAGAATGGAAAGGAGTGACAGAGAAAGACAGAGGCAGAGAGAGAGAGAGAGAGAGAGAGGTAAAGACAGAGGAGACAGGGGAGAGAGACATATGTGCTGACGCTCACAGTAAAATGTAAAATGTTATGTTGAAGTGTGTGTAGTGAGTAGTGAAGGACCGATTTTCTAGGTGATAATAAATCATCATGTCGTTGCGATCCATTTATACTTGGGCATTGGGATTTTTTCCCTGCTTCCCCACCGAGTTATTTATGGCATGTGTGTGTGTATGGATGAATGTATCCCGAGAAGAACAAGGAATCCACAATGTACAATGTACATTGTACATTGTACATTTGTGTACTCTGGGTGACGCTTGGTGCTTGGAACTTGGAGGATGGGACAAGTAAAAGGAAACTTTTCAAAATTTACATGCACAACTTTAGCCACTACATTTGTACACACATTATGCATCCACGTCTGTCTGTCTTTGTCTCTCTCTCTCTCTGCACATAAGTATCTATAGCAACTCATTCATCTACACATTCTGTATGCCTAAAAATGTACTTGTACCTTGTACAATGTACAACACAACAAGAGGAGAGACTTGGAGTAAAAGTCAGATTCAGGTTAAGTTTCAGATTCATAAAAAATCTTATCCAAACTACATACTACATAATACATTTTACATTATATATTATACATGAAAATAATACGTGCACAACTGCTCCTTCGATAACTGCCTCTGGATTTGTCCTGGTTCCTGAAAAAAAACGGAACAAAACCCTACATCTGAATTGAGTCCTTATTCGGATGCTGATTCTGATTTTCTTCTGGCTTCAATTGGACTCGAGACTCGAGACTCGAGACTCGAGTGGAAAGCAGGTTGACTACTCATTTCTTCATCATGTATTGTTTTAAATCCACAGGACTTTCAGCAGCTTGTTAATTCTGTCAAAAACTGGTTTTCCAACCGCGTTTTGTTGTAATAATTCCCCCTTTCACCTTTTATTTTCCAAAGGATCTTCAAAGTTTTGAAAGTCTGTACCAAAATTCGGATCCTTCCATTTCCCAGTTTTTAAGTCAATCTTGTACGACGTACAAAGTACAAGTACACAGTGCATGGGTGATTGTAGTAAAAAAATGCATTTTTAAGGTCCAGCAGCCGAATTCAGGGGGATATTTGAAATAGTTTAGGCACAAATCTGAGAATCCTAAAATTCTAGAATTCTAGAATTCTAGATTTACCTTTCTGCATATCTGAGGACTCTGAGGACTCGAGACTTTGGAGAAAAAACAAAGAAGAATGGAAAATAATAATCTCCTTTACAAAAAGTGTTTCAATATCTTGTTGTAAATGGTAAATGGTAAATTTACATGTTACTCTTGGCCTACAGACTACAGTTTATTGTGCTAACAACCCACAAGTCAGTACATTGAATATAGCATATACAGAGAACGGTGTCTAAAAGCTTTTGATATGGGAATAAAAACTGTTTCGGAACAAATTGATCAAAGTTACATATGCTCCATGTCTCTTTGCCTCTATTTACTATTTTTCCCGAGCTTTTTTACTTTTTTATTCAGCAAAAAATTTAGCCGTAGTACAGTAGAAAAGAGCACAACACAACACAAGAGAGCAGAGCAGTGGTAATGGATGATATGGGAAGGAGGAAAATGTGGATGAAGAGAAAATCGTCCATGCATTAAATTTCCTGTATACCTAAAATGCATAACCATTCGATCAATCTTCCTTTCTCTTCCATCCTGTTTCTGTTTCTGTTTCGGTTTCGGCTTCGGCTCTTCTACCATAGTTCGGTATCTAGTATCTGGGATCCACGTGTATCTATAATGTACAATGTACAATGTACAATATAAAATGTACATGGTACATCAATGTCTTTTTTCACCCACTTCCTCTTTATCCGTCAGTCAGTCTGCGGCTTCATGAGAACAGCTCGCTGTCATCCTCTGAAAAACGATTGAGAAATCACTCGTATTCCTTGTTTTCCTCCAAACAACTTATTTACTTTTCCTCTTCACTCAATTCTGAATTACACAGAGCTGATTCTCAACACTCAATGTTCAATACTCAATTCTCAATACTCAAGCACAGTTTCGGAATTTTTTCCCTCTTGTTGATTTTGATTGTCCTGTTTTTGTTCCTCTTTTCAATTTTTCATGTACTTTTTGTAGTAAACACACAGTATATAGAGGATACATAATTTTTCAAAATTCAAAACAATCTAGTTTTTTGGTCACTTACTTTAGTGTTGCTAGTGAGATAACATAATATTATGTTGAAAATTGTCTAAAATCTTGAATCTTGAATATTTCGTACCAATCCCAAGAGCCAAAATACAAAATCAACCTATTTTCAAAAGTAATGGAAAACGTAAAAACACCACTACTCGATACTCGATTAGTAATTTCCAGAAAATGAGCTGGAAAAGAGAAATAATTACTTGAAAATTTCTTGGACTCGAGACCTTGGATTTTTAACTGATTACTTGAAACTTTTTTCCATTTATTTTATTTCCATGTGAAAAAGTAAATCACTCACCCTTTAAAAATTGATTGAATGCTAAGTATCCAGAATCTACGCTCTAGAAACTTTGCACACAGTAAGGAGAATGGAAACCAATTTGTTTTTATACAAGACAAGTGTAGTGTGGAGAATTTAGAGCAAAATAGAAAAGAAAACAAAGAGAAGAGGAAGAAAAAACAAAGGGAGGAGGAAAAAAGGGAGAAAAAGTAAAACTTATCCAAGTTGACTCAATTATAGATCAGATTATTCAGATAAACAGATAAATATCACCGAACGGGAACAAATGCAAAAGATAACATGAAAAACAGGAGGGAGGGTAGGCAAAGGGAAAAGTAGAGGAAGGAAAAGAAGAGACGGAAGAAGAACAAGAAGAACAAGAAAAGCAAAAGAAGAAGAGGAACAACAACTTTAGGAAGAAAGCAGGAAAAACTTTACTACATGTCGGTTTGCTCAAACTGTTTTCCAACTTGTTTCATGTTAGTTGTCGCTCTTCTCTAGTTTTCATTTTCCTTTCTTCTGTCTTCTGTCTCTCCACTTTTTTTCAACGGAGAATCTAGAATCTAGACTCCAGAATCCAAAGTACAGGGTATAAAATCCAGCGTACAGAATCCAGAACCTAGAATCTAGAATCCGGAAGCAAAAAAACAATTACCTTAGTGGATGGTTGTAGCGGCGCCGTCGGCATTGTCGGTTCCTTCTTCGTCATAGCTCGTCGAGTATACCATAGAGTATAGAGCATAGAGTATAGAGCCTGGGACATTGAGAAGAGAGAATAGAGAGCCAAGAACCGAGAGAACCGGAGCGAAAGACGGGAAACGAAATGCAAGTAGATCCGAATCCAAACTTTTTTCATTATCAACAACTTAAACAGAGGATACAGAAGACTAAATCACTTAATTTGCTCTTTGCTTCTCCCCTCTCTTCCCATTTCTCCATCTCTCCATTTCCATCTCTTCCTTCGTTTACCACAGGGAAAAATCCATTCCAATCTTGATACTCCCACTAATGTCCGGGTGACTACTAACTTTAATCTATTGTACACTCTAGACTCTAGACTCTAGACTCTAGACTCTAGAGTGTGGAATGTGCAAATATTTCTATAAGGATCTGGTTCCACAAACTGTTTGCGTTCATTCATCCTTCATATGAAAAACTGTAAACAGTAAAGAAAATTTCTTTATAGAATTATTATTTTCCTCATAGGAGCATTTTAAACTTCGTGTATTTTGTATTTATAATTTCCAAAATTTTACACATTCAAACATTCCGGATTTAAATGCATCATACTTTTTCTACAACTCATACAAAAAATGCTTCAAAAGGCTCCAACCTAAAAACGCTTAAAATCATTCAAAAAGTTCTTTTAAAATTTGTTTTAAAGGTCCTTTTCCCCTTTTCCAGATTTTAGATTCTAGATTCTAGATTCCGGGATTCATTTGTCTATTTATTTCACTTTAACCTGAAAGTAAAACTGAAACCGGTTTACCTTCAAGCTTCAAGTTTCAAGTTTCAAATTTCAAGTGTACGCAGAAATGTATGAAAATGTATGTTCTGTGAATTTCTGTATAGAGCGTATGATTCACTTTCCCTTTTTCACATGTGCCATACTTTGAACTCAAAAATCATGCATGGAAAAGTGAGCTGATTTTTAGGTAAAACAAATTAAAGACTTTATGCTCATTGCTTAGGAGGTCCAAAACCTTAGAAAACAAGAATTTCTACGATTTGGAACCCTTCAGAAAACTGGGAAGGAATTTTTTTGGAATTTTTTCATTTGGCACGATTTTTTAGTGGACCAGGATAACTTGGTTAGAATTCTCAAGAAAATTCTACCGCCCCCTTTTCTCTCCACCCACATCATGCCCAAGTTTTGAGTTTTCTCTCATTTAAAATACATGGTGATCTTTGGAGCTGTTTGAGCGACCTCTTAACCTTAACCGAATGAAATGAAATTTTCAGAGGTTGCTTTTTACATCAAATATCAAAAGGAATATTATGACGGGTTTCTGACTGCAATTTTCTCAAAACATGTAAATTTAAGTCCCTCTACTGTACAGTGTACATGGTGCAATGTGCAGTGTAAGTCTGAAGAGCGTAGAGCGTAGAGTACAGAGCTTTCTCCATAATTAAAGAAATGGAGGATGAAAATGAATGAAAGTAATTAGTGTGATGAATTTGACAAATTTGATGAAACGTACACACATAAATAGTCATATAAATATAAAATATGAAATATATAAATAGAAATTTAATTTAAGTAGGAGTAAAAAGTAAAAACTTAATAAACTTTGGCCTTTTCCTTTCCAAATCTGTTTTAAGAGCACGGGAAAATACTGTGATAGAAGATGTTTGATAGTTGCCAGATGAAGATTTTTTGTGTACGTACATCATGTGATCATGTGTGCGGTGTAATGTCTAGTGTGTATGGTATGACTCGGTTTTCTTTTTTTATTGAGTGGAGTGATGATGATGGTAATGGCGAGAATGATGATCATGCTCCTTCTCATCTTGCTCATGATCTTCATGATACTAGTGATGCTAGTGAGTAGTGAGTAGAGAGAAGTGACGATTCCTGGAATGGGATGGCATTCCGAGTGGAACGTTAAACATAAAGTCGTTCTCAAATTATGCAGAGTGTAGACTGTAGAGTGTAGAGTTTAGAGAGTACTTATGTACATTTTATATTCCATGTAGTCTTTTTCTCCTTTTCTTTTTTATTATGCATTATGCAGGATAATGCTCATGTGATGTAATATGATGCGATACGATGATGTTTCCACATCCACATCCAGACATAAAGTTTTTAGCATAATACATAATACATATTACAGGTCTGTACTTGTGCATATTATGCATTTATTAAGCGTGCGCTCATCTTCAGCTCTACATTCTACATTTTACAACATTGAACATTCAACACAGTCTTATACTTTTTTAGGACATTATGCAAACATAGACCAAGTAGTAAGTAGACCGGATTTTCCGAAGTTGTGAAAAAAAAAATAGTTGATGAAAACTTACACAAGAAAGTAGAGTATCAAAATCCGAAACCGAATCAGACATCATCATACCATTTCATTTCATATCACATGAAAGAACTTTGAATAGCACTAGCACTAGTTCAAGCTCAGGCTAAAGCTCAGCTAAAGAAATGAAAGGAAAAGTGATGATGTTCACTGGATTTTGATTTTTGACTCGTACATTTTCACACAAAGTACACAAGTATAAATGTGTCAAATCTGTAAAGACTTTTCAATGAATTACTCCGTATCAAGCTGTAAACTGTAGACTGTAGTCTCTAGACTCTAGACTGAAGTCTGATTTCAGTGATATGTGGGACACATTTCTTTTTTCTTTTAAACTGGCTCTGGAACTGGAACTGGAATTTTTAAACATCATGTCTTCTGTCTTCTGTCCTGTGTCTCTTTTCTCTCTTCGATGTCTCCGGTTCCTGACTTAATCAGTCAAACGTCAACATGTGGGAGACATGAGCAAAATTACTGGTGAACTGGTTACTGGTTTTCATCAAGAATCAAGAACAAGAATGGTGAAGGGAAAATGAGTGCAAATGTAAAATGTAAAGACTTTATCTAAAAATCCACATTCAACATTCAAACTGTACATTGTACATCGTACATACAGATCCATCCGCGAGATAACGTCATGTATCTACAATCTACAGTAAGAAGCAGGAATCATCTCCTTTCCTTTCGGTAGTTAGTAGTTAGAACTTGTCTTAGACTCAAGTTTGAGCTTGAGACCGAGATCGAGACTCTTTCTCTTCCCTGGTGACTTGAAGCTGGATTCTGGATTCTGGATTCTAGGTTCTGGATTGTGGATTCTGGAGAATCTGGAACATAAAGCTTTGCGGTTACTTAATTAAATTAGAAACTTCTTCTGCCTACATACATTTTGCACAGGATCCGCACTCACAACTCACACTGACTCATCCACCGAATTCCACCAAACCCAAACCCAAACCAAACCAAACCAAACCAAACCAGACCAGACCAGACCAGACCAAACTAAAGTAAGGCAAGTTTGTTCTACAGCCGCGGCAGATCATTCCGACGCGATTGAATTGAATTGAATATCTCTCATCAACTCCTCTTTTCTTCCTGTCTATTTCTCCTGTCTTGTCTTGGCCTGGCTTGGCTTCACTGGGCTGGGTTTTGGCTTCCCCCTTTTTGTTTTTCAAGGAGGGAAATCCTTTTCAGTTTTAGGTTCATTGACGTTCCTTCTCATTCGGGCTGTGGAAATTTTTCATTGATGATCAAAAGTCAGTGGTTTGTACAGCGTCTATTTTTGTCTACTTTTCTAGTTTTCAAGTTTTCAAGTTTTCAAGTTTTTCTGTCTATCAATTTTTGCATAACTTTTCTTTTCTCCTTTCGCCATTCTCCTTTCGCCTTTCTCCATTCTTTATGTGCACTCTCTTTTACCGTTTTTTAGTCTCTCAAGATCATTGAAAATCGTAATGGAAATGGAAAGGAAAATACGCAATCTATTTTATAAAACTAGCACATGATTTTAATTCCATTTCATTCTGCTCGGGTGCAACTTTGATATCAGCTCATCATTTCAATCCAATCTTGCTCAAAATTCAAAATTTAGAACTCAATACTCAAAACTCAATACTCAAACCAACGCAAACCAACCCACTCATTTTCTATTCCCCCCTTTCCCCACAAAGTCAAGTGCATACTCAAACATGAACATGAACATTGAGCATTGAGCATTGAAAATTCAATACATGTACTTGAAACTTGAAAACTTGAAAATAGGGAGAAAAAAGTTGAGCACAAGTTTTTTACCCTAAAAAAAGTTTCAAGTACAAACAAAACTCGGTAAAATTATCCAAACCCAAATTCAAATCCAAGTCCGATTCCAATTTCAATTCCAATTCCAACTCCAAGTGAAGTTTCCAGTTTCCAGTTCTCAGTTCCCAGCTGAAATATAATTATCCCGTTCAAATTTCAAATGCATGTACTTTTCATTTTTCAATACAATATATTGAAAACCTTTGTAATGAATTATACTCTATACTCTATACTCTATACTCCGTACTCTATACGGTATAGGTTAGGGATACATGAGTACTGAACTGGCATGTTGTTTTATTGAAAAGAATTGGAATACGAATTTCCAATTCCATTTTCAGGTACACTAAAAAGCACATTCTACATTGCAAATTATACATGTGAATTTCTCCGTTCCATTAAAATATGCTTCTCCATTCTCGATTCTCCATTACGCTTGAAATGAACACGGCTCGAGCTGGATTGTATAAAGAATGAATCTACATGGGCCAAAGAAGAAGGAGCTGTACAATGTACAATGTACAAGGTACAACGTACAGTTTACAGTGCAAAAGCATGGAATAAGAAGTATGGAACATGGAACATGGAATATGGAATATGGAATATGGAGTATCGAGGCTGTTCTATTTTAAAAATTCATAAACTCAATTGACTGAATAATGAATGGGTTTGAATTTTTTCACAAAGATTGTTCAATATCCAAGTACAGGATAAAGTGTATAATGTATAATGTACTATTTTTCAACTAACAAGTTGGAAGCTAGAGTGTAGAGTGTAGATATGCAAATAAACAAGCCCTTTTGTCCACCTGAATAACAGTCAAAGTCCACATAGGCACTACACGTTCTATATGAAATGTTCTAAACTCTAAACACCAGAAAGCAGAAAAAATAAGACGCATTTGCTACTAGATACTAGGTACTAGATGCTAGACTATGTAAAAACCAATTTAAAACTTATTGAATTATAGAAACTAAAACTACTTACTCGTCATTCCATTCTCTGTGATGACTCTCCAGAAAACTAAGTAAATGATCCCCTACATTTGGAATTTGAAAACAAATAAAATGTACAACAGGAAAATATAAAGATTAAGTCTTTGCAAAAAAACAAGTTGCAAGTTGTATTTTGCATTTTGTACGCTCTTAACTTGTTTAAAATTTGTATATTAAACCAGTAAATGGTAAATGGTAAATGATCCAGCAATAATAATTCTTTAAATAATTCACAATTTCAAATGTTTTTGCAATGGCTCAGCATTTTTTACATTACATAATAATTTTATAAATCCTTTGAGTAAATTTAAAATTGAACCAACGTACTTTTGTTCAGCTGTATAATATTTCCTATTAACTTGACTTGAGCATTGAACCGGCTCTGAAGTCCGAACTCCGAGTTCCAAGTTTCTCGTTGAATTCGGATTCAAATTAATTTTCTTTTATTTTCATTTCCATTCTGTTTCTGTTCTGAACCAAGTAAAACAGTAGTTTTGAGAGAATGATAATTT
Source organism: Sminthurinus aureus (assembly GCA_034698265.1). Lineage (NCBI taxonomy): Eukaryota > Metazoa > Arthropoda > Collembola > Symphypleona > Katiannidae > Sminthurinus > Sminthurinus aureus. Next base: position 30,085 of record JAQGBH010000857.1, read on the forward strand.
ACTACGTAAAGTTTTTTTCCAATTTCTTCTGCATTATTTATACTCGTGATACGTCATAAAAATGAAAGTAAATGTTTCTTGTTTCCCCCCTATTTTTTCGTTTCACATCACACATCACGCATTCAAAATGGGAGCTAAAATTAAAATTTATTTTCAGTAGTTTTCCTCTGAGTGCACAAACAGCCAACTTTTTTATGAAATGAGACTCATACGCATCTGGAATCTAGAGTCTAGATTCTAGAATCCAGGAAATGGATGGGAAAATGCAATGTATAAAAGAGAAAAAGGTTAAAAAGTCCTGCGTGCAGATAGTCTCATGTTTTATTTACCTTTATTTACACTGAAATGGCAGTGGGAAATCAGGAAAATGTTAACTTTTCTCCATCCAACTTGGCTCAACTTGGCTCAATGAATGAAGAATAAATGAATGTGAATACATAAATGAGGAATCAAATCGTATCGTTTCCTTGAATGTGCATTTATTGTTTGTTTATGTTTATCCTTGCATACGCAACGCTAGCTCTAACGTCTATGAACAATGTACATTGTACATTGTACATTCTACTCTGTGGAGTGTGTATATAAAAACTTGTTCATTTGTTGTCCTACATCCGACATCCGACATAATAGAAAATGTACATAAGAATGGCTGTTTAATGTTTATTTCCGCATGTGTATAGTGTATAGTGTATATCCATTTATATACATTTAAGCTCATACTGAATACCCGCTTGAACTTGGATTTCAATTGGTCTTTTATTAATAATTTAGTGAGTCATATCCTCGGACGAAATAAGACAAAAGTCAAAAGTAGTCGTTCAAGTTTGATTAGAGAATAGAGAACTGAATAGAAAGGAATCAAATGGCTGTGAACGAGGAAAGCGAAAGTAAATGAGACAAAAGAAAACAGAAAGAGAGAGGGAGTTGAAAGGAAAAAGAATGAAAGAAAGAAAGTATGTTGAAATAGAGAAGAAAAAAGTAACTTCACCGTACACACAGATACAGATATCTTATATATTATGTGTATAATGTATACTGTACAAGTTTTGCATTTCACATGAAATCACAATGAGACTATTAAAGTTGACAGCGTGATTCGTTTCCATTGTCTCATTTAGCAAGGCATAGAGAACCAGAATAGAGAACCAGAGCCAGAGAGAGAGAGAAAGAAAGAGAGAAAAACAAGGAAAGAGCAAGAGTGAGAGCAAAAGTCCTAAATAAGTCAAACTTTTATGATTATGGCCCCGAGAAATTCAAGAAAACAGAATGAGCTCAATAACTTTCCCATGTCTAAATTTCTTGTCCTCTGTTTCCTGCTTTGTCTTCCAACTTTTTCTGTTTTTCTTCTTCCTCCTCCTCATTTTCCACCTACACTTTGTATGCCTGTTTTTAATGTCTGCTCTCTACTCAGCCCCGTATTTTCTGTTTAAAACAACCTACAACCTACAAACAAGCTAAACCAAACAGTTGCTCAAAGTGAGAGGAGAGAGAGAGAGAAAATTAATATGAATCTCTTTTCACTCCAGAATTGAGTTTTTACTTTGGAGTTGAGAGTTGAGAGTTTCATCCGTTCCTGCTCTTTTCCAGTTGCGATGATTATTATTACTTTATTATAAATTATGAAAATACTCATCTCACTCATGAGCTGTTTAACTTTACTATTTATAAGAACTTGAGAAAGTTGTCAAGAAACAAGTGCAAGTTCAAAGTTCAGCGTTCAGCGTTCAACCTTCTACGTTCAAAGCACACGTAAAAATATGTATGTGTATGGGCACATGAGCTAACACAATTTCAATAATTACCTTTATTATGAAAAAAGATTGAAATAAAGATTTTTGACTTGTACGTTGTATGTTGTATTTTGTTCATGAGCTATTCATTCATTCAGTGATTTGTCAGCTTTATTTACAGTTGGATGTTGACTGAAAAGGGGAGAGGGCGACATAATGACGAGAACGATGATGATGATGATGATGATGATGATGATGAGGCTTACCCTAAAAATTACTCCTTTATTACTACATCCTGTGCCATGAAATGTGGGCTGCAAGAGGCCATTATCCCTCTCCTTTTTTCTCATGTATGTATGTGTGCACTAAATTAAGTACGTACACACTACACGCGCATTCAATTCATAACGAGGCCCCCCTGTAAAAGACTTGTTGAAAAGCCAGCTCAAAACTGAAAACTCCATGTTCAATGTTCAAAACCAGAGTACACACGTACGCATATTAAATGTTGAATCTAGAATGTAGAATGTTGACGCAGTGAAAGTAAAATGCCTTAATTTTGACTTACAACATGCTCTCTTCCCATTTACAAAATTCATGGAGGCATGCATACCTGTCCTAAATGTATGTAGACATTCAGACTTTTTTGTCTATTCAGTATTCCGTTTCATCTTCCTCACACCACCCTTTTTTGTCTTCCATCAAGAATCGAGAATCGAGAATCAAGAAAAAAAAGGAAAGTCTTGACAATACTGAAAAACAAAGAGTGCTTTGACATTTGACATTTGACACATTCATACAGATGACATCAAATTCTCCCAGGATTATGTAATAGCAACTAAAATTTTTCTATTCTGTGCTGCTGTTATTATAAGTGTTAGTTAATTATTATTCTGTATCAAAGCATGGAGAATCGAGAACCGAGAATCGAGACAGATACAAAATGGATATGAATTTAAAGACGGAATTCTGAATTCTGATTTATCAAAATCCGTACACGGTCCAAAGTATTTACAAAGTGTGGTGAAAGGAGGGGAAATTAAAAGGAAAGAAATTGGTGGGAGGTTGCAGGTTGGAAGTTGAATGGAACAGGAACAGGAGCAGGTGGATGGCGGATGTTTCTAGATTGTTTGTAATAAAATATTCATAATTACGTCATGTGGCCCAAGTCTCAAGTCTCAAGACTCAAATCAGGGGGAACGCTCAACATTTTATAATCAATCATCGTTGCACTGCAGTGCACTGTAAATAATCCAAAAATGACAATGACAATGCACCTCTTTGCGTTCTTGTTCCTGCTCTTGTTGCACCTTCACCCACAAGTATATAGTGTATGGGGGAGTTTGAGTTTGACTTCATTTTGACTGGCAATTGACAATGTAAAGCGAATCGGATTGATGTTGATAATTTCATTTTAATTAAACCCAATTTTTCAGATAAAGTTATCACAATCATGAAATATCTCTCCCCTCGCTGTTGCCTTTCTTTTGCTCATTGTCCATTTTCTACTGTCTAATGTCCAAAGTCCAAAGTCCAACGTCCGCTCACCCTCCTCGACAAATTTCCGGAGCTATCTCGATTCTAGACACAGCAACTCCGATTGCTTCCGAACCAATCATAAATAATAATTTAGTATTATTATGACGGGGGAGTTTTCGGCGGAATGAAAAAATGCTTTTATCTCCCACACCAAAACTTATTCTTTGTCATATTATGACACTGTGTAGTGTATAAAATGTATGTAAAATCAGTTTCCCCTTCACATACAATTTACCCATTACACATTACACATACGTCTTGTGAATAAAATCAATTTATTAGTATTATAATTTTCCTTTCGGTGAGTCCAGAGTCCAGAGTCTAGAGTCTAGAGTCCAGTAGTATTAATATTCCAACACATTATGATAATGATAGTTATAAAAATGATGAATAAAAAATCAAGTTACACTGATCGTTTGGTCCTGTAGAATTGTAAATGTCACAGAGGATTTACAAAGTATTTACTCGAGTTACATGTTTCATGTTCACATCAATCGATGGAGATTGAATATGTCGGAATCGGAATTGGAGCTGGAGCTGGAGCTGGAAGCGGAATTAGAATCAAAAGGGACGGAACTGAATGAAAGGACATGACATGACAAGACTGGGTGTATTGCGAGGAGGAAAATAAAAATAAACCATCGTGATAGTGAAAGTGATAGCGATATTAATAGCGATAGTGAGAGTAAAAGTGTTCAATGTTCAATGTTCATATTATTTTGTTACAAGTTACACGGGAGGTTCAAGTTTGTGCATTTGTATTTGTGTATGTATCTGAAATGTCGAATGTCGAATGTGGATAGTAGATAGTAGAATTTGACATGTGTGGCTTTGGAAAGTAGTAAGACATTAAATGATCAAGGTATATCTAAGATGACAGGTTGGAGTCTCTGAGTGATATATGAAGCTGGATGGCGAGCACATCTCATGCATGACATAGATACATCATACATTCCATTACGCGCTTCTTTCCACGAATTCCATGTCCCTATCAATCATACTTATGGAGAAACATCAATATTAGCTACAGCTACAACTAGAACTAGAACTACAACTAAAGCGCCAGCGATATCGATCCACCACTTTTTCTCCTCCGTCTTCTCTCCGTTTCCTAGATAGATAGATACTTTTATATAATCATGTATATTTGTACTTGTAACTTGTTCTTGTTCGCTTTCCTGTACGTGCTCATGTACGATGTACATTGTACATACTCATCGATAGACAGAAGAGAACATAACATGACTCATTTCTCTGATAAATGTAATTTAATTTTTTGTCCTGTTCCTAGTCAACTTGTCAACATCTACATCCACATCTTCATCTTCGTCCTCGTGCTCATCCACAACTACAGATACAACTACACAAAATATCCGTATCTTCATTCATGTCTCTGGTCTCCCAGAAATTTTCATTACACCAAACACCAGCACATGCTACGATCTACTCCACGACCTTACTGCTTTGAGCTTTGAGAAAAGTTTCTCTTGCCAAACTTATAAGAGTACTTAATGCGTGAATGAATTTGAGTGTAGCGTTACAAATATCTTTTTTGCGCCACTCTCGCCACTATGCGAGATTGTAGATTGTAGATTGTAGATTGTAGATTGTAGATTGTACATTGTGCATCTTGGATCGTACATGTATTTTTTACGTGGATACAAGTGTACGACTTGTGTGTGTGTGTGTGTGTGTGTGTAGTTATTTGATGTATGTTCAAGAACTGGAAAGAAAACACGTGCCATTTACTATTTACTAGCAGTGTAATGTAATGAAATGTATCTATTTGCCGATTCGGCCCATAATCATCCTTCATTTCAGATATTTGAAATATCCCCTCAATTTGAAACTTAAACTTTATGCTAATACCTAATACCCCATTGAATATGGGAGTGTTTGAATGTTTGAAAGTACCGCTTGTTTGTTATTTATCCGCGTTGTTGTATTGAAATTTGACATTTGACATTTGGGTTTGTTTATCCTGAAAAATTATTATGTTCAATAGTAATAATAATAATAATAATAGTAATAATGATGCTAATTTCAGATTTCAGTGAGGGGAATCTTTTAAAGGAACTTTTAAATGAATAAATGAGCATTGGAATGGGAATTGAGAATTGATAATAAAAAATACATTCCTCCTTTCACCATCTCTTCTCATCCTTCTCCTCGTTCTTCTTGACATTCTTTTCTTGTTCAAGGATAAAGGTCAAATCTTATGTTTCTAACCTTTTCTTTTTCCCATTTGTTTGTTGTTTGTCCATGTGAAATGTTAAGTGATTGTGCACAATGTACAAATGACGGGCAGAACGAAGACAGAAAACAGAAACCAGCAGTGGAACTCTGTTGAAAAGAGGAAAACGAGAAAGGAGAGAAAAAACTATGTCCACCACAAAATACAAAATACAAAATACAAAATACCAAATAGACAAGAGATACAAAACACAAAACACGTAGGTTTTTTATTGACTGCTACAAAGTAGAGATCTCATCTGACTTGTGACTTGTGAGTGGTGGTAGTAGTAAACCGTCCTCATCCACAAAATTTTACCTTTATCAAACCAAACCAAACGTAGACAAAACAGAGCACCACAGAACAGAACAGAGCAGAGCAGAGCAAGTACAAACAAACACACAAAGTTTTTTCTCTTTTGAAAAAAAGTATATATGCGGAACAAAAAACGTGGAGAAAGTTGATGTTGATGTTGATTCGAATTGTAGAATGAGTAGACATACGCAATTTATTGCTCACAAACCAACAACGAAGAAGGAACAACCAGAAACCGGCAATCGACATGGGCAATCCGCAACCGACTGCTCAATTCAAGTTCCATGTTCCGTGTACAATGCACAATCTACATGCTCCAGTCTACAGTCTACAGTCTACGCTCCAATGTGACGTAAATGTTTACATTATGTACTGTACGACTGAATACCCTGTACACTGTACACTTTCATTCTTGTATGTATAATAAATGATGACCAGACCTTTAGCTCTTTTTTGTAACAATTTCTAACGAAATACCAAAGAGCCAAACAGCCAAACAGTAAATCGGAAATACCAACTACCAACTGCCCAAACCAAACCAAACCAAACCAAACCAAATATCAAACAAAAAGTACTACATAGTAAAACCTCTGAGCACACTTTTTTTCCTCCCCACTAACAAAATGTACATAAAGGAAATTTGATTTGCTCAAATCTATTTTTGTTTCCTCACTTATTTTGATTCCTGGTTTGGTTTCTTTTTTTCTCCTCTTGACCATGTATCTATTCCTCTCTCATTCTCTCCTTTTTCATCTCCTGCCCCATCCCCCATGTCAAAATTACACCACCCAGTATACACTATGCACTTTATAGTGTACAGTGTAGAGCGTACAGCGTGCTGGGCAAAGTATACAGTAGCCATTTCAATCCAGTCCAATTCAATTCAATCCAATCAAAAAGTTAAAGGTAGCGTAACAAAATGGGTTATAGATAATGAAAATTAAGGGTTTCAACCCATATCTTTTCCTTTCATTCTTATTTGGTCTAGAGTCTCGAGTCTTGAGTCTTGATTTGTGACTTTTGAGTCTCGAGAATTGAGCGTCTTTGACTGTTGTTGGAGAGAAAATAGAAAACAGGAAAACAGGAGAAGAGGACAATTTTGTCCCTTTTCAAAGTCTAAACTCTAAACCTTTAAATTTCTGTGTAGACTGTAGACATTGGATTATAAACCTTCATTAGTTTTTTTGTCGAGGATTGGGAAATGAATGACTATGGGAATCTACGATCTTGGGTCAAAACAGGAAAATACTTGAGACTCGAGACTCGAGACTCTAAATTCTAGACTCTAGACTCAAGAGGTAGCCGTTGCGTAAGATTAGAATATAGTAGAATAAAGTCGAGCGGATGGAAAGTTGGTTTTGAGTTCTGAGGGTAGCATGTTGCTGATTTTGTTGACTAGACCGAAAGGGAAATGAGATGAAAAAGAAAGGGAATAAGAAAAAGTACACATACGCACAATCATGGACATTGGACATACAACAGAGAGGACAAAAAGGAAAACTGCTTAGCCTTGTCTAGAATCTAGAAGACTATAAGACTGTGGGTTGTCGGTGTTCGGTGCTGTCTTATGGATGAACTTTGAAACGCAAAATCGCTCTGTAGGGACCAATTCCATCTACTCAGATAGTCGAAAAAGGCCAAATTTTTCAGTTGGGACTCCGTCAATCAGCAAGACTAGACCCAGAAACAGAAAAAACCTTCTCAAGCACGACCAACAATCCCATTCCATTCGATTCCATCCTATTCTATTCTAATCTATTCCTTTCAGGAAGGAAAAGTGCATACGTACACAGACATCTTTCGAAACCGAAACCGAGACCCAGACCGAGTGCGTGGTATCAAAGACTTGGCTCAACTGGAAATTCTTGAAAGGAATATCAGTAGACAGTAGCCAAATAGAATAGGAAAGAATGGAACGTCTTTCTTTTTTGTATAAATGAATACAATACCAACCCAAACCAAACCAATCAACTTGAAGACTTGAAGGAGTCTTAGATTTGTTGTAGTTCCTCCGCTTTTTTCTGTTGCCTTTTCTCTTTAAACTTTCACTTTCTTTGATTTCTCTTCCGAAACACAAGTAAATATTAAAGAAAATGGAATCAAAATTGAACCAAAAGGCCAAGGGTTTAATGTGCTTTGTTCGAGAAAGAGAAAGGGACAGGTCAGCCATGAACCATGAACCATGAACCATGATCAATACAGATATTCCATCGAAAAGCAAGTACAATGCAACGTGTGCAGGAAGAAAGAAAATTTGAGTGTTTCTCTTCTTTTTTATTACTATTGAATATTGAATGCATGGATATTTACTACAAAAGATATCCAGTAGTATCTAGCTGTTCCACACGTAAAAAATGTGGCTCGGATATTTTGTTGCAAGTGCAACAAAAAGGAAAATAATAATAATGACTGTACTTTGTACTTGTACTTGTGTTTGTGTTTGTGCTGTCTGTCTGTCTCTCATACTGCGAAATGCAATTAACTTGGAATGCCATCCACCATCCACCATCCACCATGCAGTTATCTTGTATGCATTTGTATGTAGAGAAGGGAGTTGAGGAGTGCATGTGCGATGGATTGGTTTGGTTTCTCTATTCTCTATTCCCCATTTTCTTCAAAGGTTTTATGATTGGTTTTTCCATTGATGATGGACAGTAGATTGTGGAGTTTGACGATGCACTGCGGCGTTATGTTATGACTATGGTGATGACGGTGGACGATGTACACGAGCGATGGTATGATTATATGGATGATTATATGGATGTAGAATGTAGAAATGACCATGACCGGGAGCGGGGTGGTAAAATGAAATTATGGGGAAACGCGAGAGCGAGAATTGTTGGAATGAGAATGAATATGAGTATGAGTGTGAGTGTGAGAATGGATGAACACTGAACACTGAACAGTGAACAGTCTACACTTCGTGTAGGTTGTAGGTTGTAGATAGTGGATAGTAGATGTTTCTCGTGTAGTTTGTCTAAAGGGACTTTGACTCTTATTCCGATCCTCCAAGTATTTTGTACTTTGTAAAGTGCACAACGTACAACGTACAAATGTCTCTGACTTTGCGTTGGGAGAGTACAAAGTACAAAGTACAAACATGTTCCTCCTGAGTGACAGCTGACTCAGCGGTTTACATACGTGAAAAATGTGTAAGTACACGCATTTTACACATGTTCTCCGTTTTCCACTTTCCACTTTCCACTCTCCTTTCTCCAAACTTTATACTTGCTACCATTTTATCTGGAAAGTCAGGTGAGAGTATCCGTCCATTCATTCATTCATCTATACACATACACAGACACAACGTAGATACATCACCAGACAGCATGGCATTTCATACATCGTAGTTCACTTTCACTCATTTACTTATCCAAACTCTTGCTGCTCAAACTTTTTACAGTGCAAACAAACCATGTGTGTACTACTGTACTACTGTACTACATGGAATTTAGACTGTAGACTGTACACTGTACAGCACATTGCACTGTCTATGTATCTGCACAATTTTCTTGCCTACTGATGAGTTGACATGTTTTCACCGCAATTCATATTCATGCAATATACAATATACAATCTACAATCGACATATCCCTTTTGCATATACAGACGTGTGAATGTATGCACGACTATTTGAATAAGTAAATACACACTCTCATTCCTTTGTTCGCTTCTCTCGCCAGCTTGTCACAATTCCACCACATTTCCATCCTTGTACTTGTAGTTGTACGTATTTGTACTGGTATTCTTGTTCATCTTCCTTCTCACACGTTCCAGCGTCTTGTGAATTGTGACTTGTGACTTGTGGAAAAGTCAAGGGAAAAAGGGAGAAAATTATTTAAAATTACAGTTTACTTTTCCTCCTTCCGCTGACTACATTTTTCCTAAGGAAATTCCTATCACCATCACCATCACCATCACTGAATTGCTTTGTGTATTTCTCTATCTCTGTGTTTGTGTATGAGCTTTTACCTGAGAATTTCCCCATGGAATTTCAATGTCGATCCTGACTGCATGACTGCTGACGAGGAAAAATAGACGACTTGTGCTCAATCTCAATGCTTTTACGCATACATATCTCTACCTTCTACACTAGACACTAGACACTAGACACTAGACAGACTCAATACTCGATACTCAATACACAATACTTTTACCCAGACTTTTCTGTCTGAATTTCAATTTCTCTTTCCCGTCCTCACTTAGCCAAACACAAATACAAATACAAATACAAACAAAATGGAATTATGGAAAAGGAGAAAGCCAAACAACAATCATCTCCCTTTGTACTTTACTAGAGTATGGTGCAAAGTAGATGGTCTGTCTAGGAGCAATTTATCTAGCTCTCTATCCATCCTTGATTTTTCATTCCCTTTTTACCTATAGCCATTTCAATAGGACAAATAACAGCGATAGCAATAGTACAAGCAATAGTGATAGCAATATCAGTTCATGTGCGTGTCACTTCCCCGGCACGTGGATTATCCACCTGTGAAAGTGGATAGCTGATACATGTACCTGTTTTTGCGGCTGGCTTGACTAAGTTTGGTTTGGTTTTCTATGGTCTATGGTCTATGGTTGATTGTCCCTTGTCCCTATTCCCTATTCTCCCTCTTTCTTTCTACGTCTGTTTGTCCACTATCAAAAAATGGTAGAAAAAAGACAGGATAATAATAACATAATATGCTGAAATGAAACGACCACCCCGTTTCTTTCATGTCCTTGTCCTTTTCGCTCTCGGTGTTTGCATATCAGTCCGCATGCTCTGCATTTTTAATGGACGTATTTTTTATTTTCTTTCTTCCACTCCATTCCACTATTCTATTCTACTTTTACTTTCACTCTGTTTCTTTTCAATCCACAGTCTATAGTCTACAGTCTACAGTCTAGTCTTCTCGTCAAGTGGAAATCACTCAAGGAGAAATGGTTCTATTCTGTATTCTATTGTGTGCAATTTTTGATAAATTTGTCCAACTTGAATTGTTTCATTTTTTTACATAATTTCCCATTTCCATCATTCTACCATTTTTTAGGAAGCGAAGCTGAGTATTGTTTTCGTAAGATACGGCTGGCTGGCTGGCTGGGTGTGTACATTGGGGTAATGTGAGACACCAAAACTAGCGCCACCTAGCGGGAAAATTTTTAACTAGTCAGCGCCCTCTAGCGGGAAAATTTTCAAACTAGTGGAC